>JARYGA010043687.1:0-36147 GCA_030545235.1 Helianthus tuberosus
TTACATTTTCACAAACTTTTGTTATCATGCAAATGAGAATTTGACAAAAGGAAAATGAGACCTATAAATTTCATCCATTATAACCGAAATTCATGAGAAATCATGACATGGTTAATGAGGATGATAATTCAATTAATCCCATTCTAAGTGATTTTAAATCGTGATGTTAAAAGCCCTAAAATATGACTTGGCTTAAGGAATAAGTATGAGTCCATCATAAGTTATTCGTGGAACTTATTCCAAATGGAATATTCAGACATAATTCATTTATTATTTAAATGACTATCAACTTGAATCTAAATTTTGTCGTATATGGCCCACGGTCTTTGAAGAAATCTATTCATATATATATATATATATATGCTTAATAAGATTTCTATTAGATATGTCCCTGAGTTTTCTTATGACATCTGGACACTAAAGAAATCAAATAAAGTCTAACGTATATGTCACGGCCCCCGTCCCGGTTTTTCCCGGTCCAGGAGCCGCGGGACAGAAATCCGTGGTAACTAATATGTTGGCAGCGAAATGCTTAACAGGATCTTTTAAAACTTGAAAATGCCCAATTTATTTTATTTCATCATTTGGGGATTATACCCATGATTTACAATAAAGGTGATTTCACTGGGAAATCCCTGTTTTTACAAAAACATGTTTCTTTATTTTATTAAGCCACTTCTTCAAGCTTGTAATGCTACACCGCACTTTTTCCTGGATCACAGCAGATCACCTGAAACATGTTTTAAAAAGATTTTATCAGCAGGGAAATACTGGCGAGTCACTCAAGTTGCACAAAATGACACCTTGTTATAATATACAGTATTAAGGGTGATTACATTGTTTTTATCAACCAATTACCCCAAATCGGTATTTGTCACTCGACTGTATCTGTGACTATGGTCAGATCACCCATTGGCTAACTCGTTGTCTAATGGTGACGGGTATCAAGTAATGTATACAAAACCCCACATACCGGCAGTAATTGAAGACTACAAAGACTTAATCCCTGTAATTATACATTTGAAAATAAATAGGGTTTTGGAAACAATTTGATAAAAAGAGAATGACTCACATTGCAAGTTTAGACGGGCAGCGTTTAGCCTACTGATCTTAGCCTGATTAACCTAATTCAATATAACAATGCACACGGAAACTAGGTCAGTAACTTAATACAACTTTTACGACAACTCACGAGATTGAAACCCTCACGACGAATGACAAAGTATAGCCCAATTAAGGGCAGCACTTAAACATCCATCAGACTAGTCTCCATCGATCGGACATTAAATCGTAGCAGTGATCGAGTTATTACCCTGTTGTCACGGCAGCGTTTCGTGCGGTGTGTGTGTTTTGAAGTAAACAGACAATATCTCAGTGTAGGAAACGAGTTTTTACGTCGAACCAACGCCAAAATCTAAGTGCCACAGCCCTGAATTTATACTGAAAAAACGTCTCCCTCGCGTGGCGCGAGGGCCTGTCGCGTGGCGCGAGGGGACCCCTTCTAGCATAGGGTAGCTCCGTGTCTAACTAGCCTAGGTGAGTCGACGGTTTGTTAAAATTCGATTTCGACAACAAACTGTTTAGATAATATCAACTAGGAAATACCCCCCCTGAGTTTTAGGGGCCCTGATCCTAGTTCCGATTGTTCTGAAAATTTTAGGGGTCATGCAATATTTCTTGGGGGTCTTAATTAGGGTTTCTTATTGGACAAAATAAAATAAGAAATAATAGTTTTGGTGAGAGTTGTTACAGTATATGTGATAGGTTCCCACGTCACGTAGCTCATTGAAACTTCTCTTGTAGCATTCTAGAGTTATTAAAGATCAGTGGGACCATTAAGTGTCTTAATAATAACTTGCAATAGTTTCAAGAGGTGGGGGAGTGAAAACTTTATATTACTTCAATTTATACCTCTTGTACAAGACACTGCTCCATTATGACACTGTTCTACTTGTCTCCTTAAATCTAAAGCTACTCTTACAAAAGTTTCATTGTTGCTTAACTGTGGGCGCACTTAAATTTCTTACCTAAACTAACATAATCCTCAACAAGAGAAACTACAACGACTAACGTCATTAATTTGTGTTTCTCTATTAGAATTTATTGGTCGTTACATATTGACCCTAAGCATGCTGAGTTCCTAAAGATTTCTAAGGTCAGTGGGAGTAGTCAAAGTCCTTATCATGACTTGCAAGGAATACAAGAGGCGGGGGGAAGAGTGTCATTAAATTTCACTCCGAATTTAACTCCGATTACACCTCTTGTACACCATACTGCATCAACTCTTACAAACTAAGAATCCTGAAAATGATAGCAACCTAACCAAGAGCTAATCCATAAAACTGAAACTTCTAATAAACCCAATAATCAACTCAGGAGGTCATCTAGGTTTAAAAGCCTACTAACTTTGATGTTTACATAACCTCCCTAACTGAAGTTGACATGGATTTTGGAAATGTTTACTGATCCTATCTCTTCAAATTAAGCCATTAGCGTCAATCAATCCTCTGAATGGAATAAAATTATTTTCTAGTAAAACTGATTTTATGTGTTCGTATAACGTTTAGGGTTTGATTGAATTACCTAAGAGTGTTCATAACTAAACCAAATCCTGATATAAGCGTTAAGACACGAAGAAGCATGATTGATTGTCAAAGGTTATACTCAGGAAGAGATGAATTATCAAACAGTCTTTCTTACCTATCTTGCAAAAGATTTCTTTAAGGATCATCATTGTTCTAGTAGCTTATAATAGTTTTGAGCTGCATTAGATGAACATTAAAAACAAATTTCCCTAACAAATGGCTAGCATATTTACATGTTCATAAAACAACCTGAAAGTTCCAAACTGAAGGTTAAAGAACACTTTATTTGAAAGCCAATAAAATCCATGTACGGGTTAATGCAAACATCATAATGCGATGAAAACTTAGAGTAATTATTTTCATCAAGAACCAAGTGGATTAATGTACCTACCTCAAAATGAGTGGGAGCAACTAAAATAAACTTGTCTATATAGATGATATTCTTTTGACAAGTATATGTTACATAAGTCAAAGCATTGTTAACACAAACTTTGATATAATAGATCTCAGAGATATCTTTTACGTGATAGATATCATAACATACCGAGATAGACCCAATGGGATATTAGTTTCGTTCCATAAGTTTAACCTTAAATGGGTCATTACATATGTAACAAACAATACTGCTCTCCTTTAGAGGATAATAGGATAAATGAGATTATTTCCTTACGCTTCATTAATTGGAAGCCTTATGTAAGTTCAAGTCTATACTCGTTTAGATATTACTCACATTGCAACACACTAGATATGTCTAGATTAATGTGAAGCACTTAATGGAGTATTACAATATCTTTAAAAGAAACGAGAGACTACAATTTAAAGAAGAAGTGAGAACTAAAACCGGTTGATTACTCTAACTTTGTAATATTCAAAGATGACAAAATTTAATTTCAGGTATATCTTTATGTCAGCAGACAAAACCTATCTCATGGAGGAGTCATAATGGACTGATATCAACAACCTAAGTTATAACGACATAATATAGTCACTAAATGTTGTTGGAAATTTATCAGTGGACTCATAAGTTTATTAACTCCATATAATTATTATTTTGAAGACTTAGTGTGATAAAGTCAGCTACCATGACTCCTTGAACAGTAACAGTTCGAGAGGTGCTGCATTAAGTTTCGATACGCAATTAATTATTCGTTTATGAACGAATTGAGGAAACTAAGTCTTTGTATCGAATACATTCATGATATGCTTAAGGATCCTATAACTGAAGGGCTATTACCCATAAGTCTTATTAAGAGAGCTCATAGACGGGTATTAATTGATGGCCGTGCGCAACTGCATATCGTACTATGAATGACTAAGTATTAGTTAATTTTCCTCATCAGTTTGATTTTGTATGTCTCTAAGAATATGTCAAGCCGGCATAATGGCATATAGACAAATAAACTTACAAATCAAACAAAGGGCTTATGCGTATTTTGATCATAACGATTAGGTTTTAAATTAAGGCTATAGTATGACTAATGGGGGTCTGAGTCGCATAATGATTCAACGGCTGTATTTCTCTGCTATAGTTCTTGTTTAAGGCTAAAATGAGTGTTAACTCCTGATCAGGCTTATCTAATACTCATAGTAAATGATTACTCGGCTAAGTGGGAGAATGTAAGATTAAATATATATTATGTTATATTTAATCTAGTAGCCATTATAATTATTTACATTATATAGATAAAAATATATAACAACCTATTAAATAATTAGTTGGTAATTGTTGATGGGCCTTATTACCCTTATTAACTAATTAGGATTTCCTCTTGGGTGCATATATAAGGAGACTTATGTAGAGGCTCTAAGGTTAGACACATAACCTAATTACTCTCATAACATCAAATCGCCTCCTCTCCTATGCCGGTTACCCTTTATCGGTTTTCTTATCACCATCATTAGATTGCACCCTAAGGAGGAACTCGACCAATCTGACGAACATGACGTCTACTTCATTCTCTAATGCGATGGCTAACCAGGTACACATGTGTTTTATTATTCATGATTGAATTTATTTAATTAGGGTTTATGTTTTACCCATGTTCTACCGATATAATCAACAATTTTCTTATCCATAATATCAATATTATATTTTTGAAAGATGACACACACACACATATATATATATAGAGAAGTCAGGGTTCATGCGAAAACCACCTTTATTGCGAGAACTGTGAGAACCAATGTGAACACAACAAAATAAACACACTACACCACCCAAAACCTAAAAAAACCTAACCCCCCCCCCCCCCCCTCTCAAACTTAAAAAAGCAGAAACCAATTTTTTTTAATAACCGGTTTCTACACGAACCGAACCACCGGTTTGTATATAGGTTAGCATGTTTGATCTTTCTAACTGGTTTAAAAAGCGAAACCGGTTTAAAAAAAAACGGTTAACCGGATGAAAAAAGGATTTTTTTTTGCCAAACCTGGTTTTTAACCGAACCGAATCAAATAGACCAGTTTGGGTTCAAACCATGTAAAACTGGTTTTTTAACCAAACCGGTTATTAAAAACCCATTTTTTTCAAGCAAAAAAAACCGGTTCAGTTAAAAACCGGACCGATTATTCCAAAAAAACTGATTTGTACACCTCTACTAGCCAATGACTCCAAAGCTTTCGCCATGGCTGAATGTAATCTCCCTTCTTCATACCCCTTACTATGATATTTATATGGGCAATCTTGTTTCTAATTCATTTGCTATTGTAAAAGATTTGTGTGGATTATAATTTGTTAGAAAAGTGATTTTTTATTACTTGTATTCATCAAGAATATTGTGGTCTAAGTGTTTGTTTAACCTTAGACATTATCCACTTGGACTTTGATAACATACTTGCCCTTAAACTATGTTAATGGACCATGTTGGTACATGTAACTAAATATAGATAACTATTTTGACATTGCAAGATTCCCCTCCCAAATGATAGTTCCTATCTTCCTTCTCTTTATACAGATCAAACAAATAATCAAACATTTGATGAGTCTAAATAAACCATTTGTCATATAAAGTTTTATTTTACAATTCTAAGGTTCTTCAAAAAAAAAAAGTAATAATAATAATAATAAAATAATGTAACTCTTAAAAACAACAGACATGACAACTTTATAAAAAAAGAGGAATACCATATATTCATAACTTTGTATCTGATTTATCTTACCATCAAATAGGTGACAATACGGTGAAGAGAAACATCTACACAAGTCTCTTTCACCATATACTCTCCTTATTCTTACAGCCCATGATATTATTAGAAATATAAGGGTGTAAAGGAGTGGTTAAACACTTTGGAGTGGTAAACTAAAAAACCGACCAATCAGAGCGCGCCATGTCAATCAGGCAAAAGTGTTTAAATTTTGCTGAAAATTGTTGGCAATGGTTTAAACACTTGCTGAAGTGGTAAACTTTTATTATTATTTTCTGTTTTTTTTAATTTAAGATAAAATGGAAAAAACATAAACTTTTTATAAATAAAAATAAAGCATTACATCTTAAATAAAAATAAAACATTACAGTTTAAATAAAATCTAACTTAAAAAAATACTAAAAATCACAAGGTCATCCATATTTTTTTGCGATCTCACATTTTCTAGCCAGTGTGATTGCCAACATAGTAGGGTGAACATTGTCGGTAGGCCGATTATACGTCTCCAAGTCCTTGTCGAACATTGTTTGTCGCAACGCCTCTCGTTGCTCATCCGCCAAGGTCAAGTATTTTTCTTCTCGTATACGTTTAATTTCCATTATCTCTTTTTTCATGGACTTGTACTCTTCGAATTTGTGTGTTATATCTCTTGGATCTTCGTTTCTTGAACACGGCCCTTTGTCCTTTTTCTCCTTCCTCGTTTGTCGTCTTGGTGGTGGTGAAGGATCCTCGTTTATGTCGGGAATATCGAATCCGCTCGAGATTTCGACATTCGGTGATCCTCGTGTATAATTTCCCGAATCCGAAGACTTTCTTTTTCGACCCGAGCCGGAGCTTTCTTCATTCAACAAAGGTACCGGCGACCACTTTTGATTTGTTCTAACAACCTCCCAAGCCGCAATATGAGCAAAGTCAATTTTTTCTTTGATTTTGTAATCCTTTAGCGTTTGCTTCAATACATAAGCATCGTCCTCCCCACTAGGACGTAAACGATCCTAAAATAATAAATTAGCAGCAACTTAATCCAAATAATTTGTTAAAAAATAAACCGTATAAAAAAAATTACCGCTTGATGATATAGGCCGTTGAATGTGTTAATTTTTGTTTGCATCGGCATCCATTTTGAGCGAACTTGGTGGTGGGTTCGGTTACTTCCTCCGACCGTTTCATTGTAGTGGTTTAGAACTTTCTTCCAAAACTCATCCGCCTTTTGTTGATTGCCTTTCTTTTTATTCAAAGTGCAATGAACATAAGCCTTTGCCAACGCCTCTTCTTGTCTATGCGTCCAATTTTCCCGTTTCGCTTTTCCTTTTCTTCCCGGTTCGGCTACAACTTCTTCAACCGCAACATCTTCATCCTCATCTAACTCTTGTTCTTGGGTTTCCAGCACGAACTCCTCATCGGAGTCATTTTGTAAGTCTCTCGGTGATTGTGACATTGGGGTTTGAAAAGCAAACGGGTCAAAAGCATTTTGTGCTTCTAGGGGGTAATCATAATAACCGGGTCGAGCCATCGTCGGACCGTGTTGCATCCAATTTTGGATGGGTTGGGTATCATAACCGAAAGGTTGATGCATGGGTTGGTAAAATAAAATGGAGGTTGGGTTTGATTCGCAAACCCAAGGTGCGGATGAAACGGGACACTAGTACCACCCGAACCACGTTTATCTTGAGCCATCGACTTCGAACCGGAGCCTACCATTTTCTTCTTGCCTGCACCCTTGTTTGATCCTTCCATTTTTATCAAAATATTTGAAAGTTATAGAGTAGAATGTAGTAAAATTGGATGACAATGAAGATATTTGGTTTAGTATTTATACTGTAATTTTTTAAAACAAAAAATATTTTTTTTTTACTTTGAACGGTATTATTACCGTTGGAAAAAGCACAACGGTCAAAAAATGAAGATTCCCGAGTCGGCAAGCTGTCCCCGCCCCTTTAACTTTGCTGATCGGTAAAGGGGTCGGCGGCGGTGTTCCCGCTCGGCAAACCAAGTTTGCCGCCCCCCTTTACCGCCCACTCCGGACACCCTAATTAGACACAAAAATCGGCAAACAAATTTATTTTCATAAGAAAATAGTAATGCTGTATTTTTTAAAATATACAGTCATAATACATTTTCTTAATATTTTTTTTCAAGAAGGCGATAATATGATTAAAAAGTAAAAAAAAAAAGTGACTTTACAATTAAAAAACATGGGTTTTGGTTTTTCAAGGTTTTTTTTTTCAAAGTGGATACTATGTTTTGTTTCTTCTTCTTAAGTAAGCCAAATCATATAAATGAAAGATATTAGGCTGGAGGGTGTAAGGCTCCATGGGGCGCCACCCCCTGCCACACAAGCATGTATAGCGCCCAACCACCACACCCCCGGCGCCATTGATGGGGCGCCATTGAACCTCCGCCATGGTGGTAACGAGCTGAAACGCCATTCAGGTGGGCTCCACTACTTTTTTAACCAATCAAATGTTTTTTTTTTTTTTTTTTTTGTTTAATAGGGGCTCCATCCACACCCTCCAAATTAAAGGGGGGCTCCATGGCACACGTGGATCCTACGTGGCACCAATAAAGCCCCATGGGGCTCCATCCACACCCCATAGCCTTAGATGGGAGGAATGGTGTAAATATCTGTTGTATATGTTGTAATTGTCTGCCCTTTGCCCGTTTGGGTCAGGGGTTTGTTTTGTTTGGCCTTTTGCCCGTTTGGGTCGGAGGTGGTTTTTAATGAAGTTCTGTTTTAAAAAAAAAAAATAATAAAAAAAAAATAAATGAAAGATGTTTGTAAATCAAATAATTATTAAAATATTAGAATAAAAGGGGGGGAGTAGCAAGTCCCAAGGGAAAATGCAAAGATAAATAGATAGTACATAGATGTGAGGTCATTCATAGGGTGTCTGGTCTCTTCCTTAAAGAAAGAAAAGGTGAAGAGTATGATGGAACACAACAAGGACAAAAAGATAGACATAAAAAAGGCAGTGTAGGAAATAGGAATAGCATCCTTCCCCATCACAACAATCACTTGCATTAACACTAAATCATGCAAATACTCATTCTTCAATGTCATTGCATCCATGCAACACAACATCACATAACCTACAAAATCAATGGATAAATAATTGTATATGTGTGTGTGTATTTATGGTATTTTTATTTATATTTCCTTGTGAACAAAGAAAGAATATCAAAATTTACAACGATTAATGATTTTTATATGTTTCTTCTTATTTTTTGATTCAGAGTTTTCTTATTTTGTTTAAGAGTGCTTATGAGAAAATATGAAAGATAATTAGTTGAGGGCAAAATGTATGTAAAATATCAAATGATGTGAAATATTCCATGTAGGGTCATGTCATCGACAAACGGCAAGTTCCAGTTATTTTTAAAATTGTTACGTATAATAGTTAATTTAAATTTATTAAAATTTTATATGGTTTTGTCATTAATTTGTTAAAAGAGAATATCAAATGAAATTACTTATTTTTTGAGATAAAATATATTTTTATAGTCACGTTAGAAGTTAATCACGCATAGGGGTGAGCAAATTAACCACCATAACCGATAACCGAACCATAACCGACATAACCGAACCACTAATAACCGATAACCAATATAACCGATGGTTATGAAACTTTGTATAACCACTCAATCGGTTATGGTTATGGTTATGAAGCTTTGGTTAACCGAATATAACCGAAACCGAACCGAAGTTGTGACGTTAACTTTATATAATAGATTTGTGTTTTACAAAACCATATAGAGGGTTTTTACTAAGATAAAAGTATGTTAGTAACAAAATGATCTTGATGTAGATGCTATTTATTTTGATAAAGAACTAAGGTGTTAC
The DNA here is from genome assembly GCA_030545235.1 of Helianthus tuberosus. Classification (NCBI taxonomy): domain Eukaryota; kingdom Viridiplantae; phylum Streptophyta; class Magnoliopsida; order Asterales; family Asteraceae; genus Helianthus; species Helianthus tuberosus. The sequence goes on from JARYGA010043687.1 coordinate 9,571, forward strand.
GGCCATAATTGTTTTTGTTTGAGAATTACCTTATTAAAAAGAACTCTAAATCGGTGGTTTAACCAAAAAGTTTAGTCTCCGTTATCTTATAAAATAGGCTCAAGCTAAGTCCAAATCATACACAACCCTATTTATTTCAAACCTTGCTTGGTTACTTAACCGAAATTAACCAAAACCGAACCATAACCGACTTCATAACCGATTAACCGTAACCAAAGTTTGGTTATGGTTATGGTTACCAAAACTCCATAACCGAACTAGCGGTTATGGTTATGGTTAATAGTAAAAACCGACCCATGCACACCCCTAATCACGCATATAGACAGACATTAGGGCTGTAAACGAACCGAACGAACACGAACAAGGCATTGTTTGTGTTCGTTCGTTAAGGAAATAAATGTGTTCACGAACGGTTCATGAACACTTACAGAACGAGATTTTATGTTCGTGTTCGTTCATTAAGAAAATGAGCGTGTTCACGAATGGTTCACGAACAAAAATGAAAACAAATAAATTTGGCGAATGCGACAAAGGATAAAGATGGATGGCCCAAAGTAGCACTGGAACTTGAATCCCTTATTATGGAATGAAGGTCGATCGTATTCTTCGATCTAAATAATGAGAAAAGAAAGGAAAATGCTGCATAAACAAGGTGTAACAAAGTTTTCTAGTTTAATTGTTAGGGTAATAAAATAAATAAAAGTTTCATAATATAAAAAAAAGTATAGATAAAATATATGAAAGTAAAAAAATCTTTAATTAAAACACAAACATACGAACACAAACGAACACAAATGAACAAATGTTCATGAACACGTTCACGAACACCTTACCGAACGTTCACGAACACGATTGAACGAATGAGACCTCTGTTCATGTTCGTTCATTTAACTAATCGAACGTAATTTCTTGTTCATGTTTGTTCGTTTATTAAACGAACGAACATAAACGAACTTCCCGCGTGAACGGTTAATGAACTGTTCGCTAAACGTTCGGTTCGTTTACAGCCCTAGACATTACATCATAACATGGCCACATATACACTTTAACTCGCGTAAAATGCAGCGGAAGAAAACGTTGGTTGTGGGGTGTGGAGTGGCTTGGGTTGGGTTGGGGGCATTACTCGATACGTGGCGAAGGTGGGATCTACAAGCTTAGGTCATCCGTAGTCATAAAGCCCCTTTGTGGGCGTTATGCGACACGTGTCGTGCCACGTCACACAGGGGCTTTATGGGGCGTTATATCACTAGAGCCCGTACTCATAAAGCCCTACACATCATTACCTAATTATTAATTTTTATTTTTATTAATTAAAAAACACCAACTAATTTTTGATTGGTCAAACTTTTGAAAAACCCCTCCATCACACCGCGAAAGAGATGGCGCTCCCCCTTTTTTGGCCTCATAATGCCCTTTGTCGTGGTGTTCCAGGCGCCATTGGGGCTTTATAGGGACACATGGCACCCCACTACACACAACCTAATGGTGGTGTGGAGTGGCTTAGCTTGGCGTGGCATGTGAATTTTTTTTAATTAAAGTAGCCAACCAAAGTTAGTCATATTGGATCAGTCAACCAAAGCCAGCCAACTCACCCTTGCCCCCGCCTCATGCCAGGCTGAATACCCACACCAAAGGGGCAATGTATGCCCAACGCCAACCCGGGGTGAAACAACTGACGTTGAAGGCAGGGGCGGACTTGATGTATAACCAGCCGTAGCACGGGCTACAGCTCAACTTTGTAACGGTAGTGTAATTTTTTTTTTTTCCGATTTTTATACAAATGACACCCCTAAAAAAATTTAAGCTCACATTGAAGTTGTAAATAATAAACCCGAATCAGTTTATATAGCCCAACCAATTGTTATTAAAGCCCAGTTATGAAGTGCTTACATTTAATAATGAAGATTGTAAATAATAAGTCCAACCAATTGTTATTAAAGCCCAGTTATAATGTTATATGTTAGCCCAAACCAGTTATAATGTTATATGTTAGCCCAAAATCAAAGGATCAAACGTCGCGCCACTGAAGGATACTGCATAGTTCTTGTCCTTCAGTGTATTGGGTAGTGAAGCTAGCTTTGCTTTTACCGGTTGCAACAGCAACCGTTGAAAGATGTTTTTAGAAATTGAAGCTTTTCAAGACGGATTTACGCAATCGAATGGGCCCAGAATTTTTGAACAATGCTATGGTTTGTGCGGTCGAAAATGATTTTTTTACATGAAGTAAAAGACGACGATGTGATGGAACGATTTCAAGCTATGAAAAAAAGAAGAGAACAAATTTATTAGGTATTTGTTTTACTTCATTTATTTATTGTCGTTTTTTATATTATATGATTGCACGGTGAAATTTTTTTTTGAGATACCTCTGAGTTAATGTTCTAGTTCCTGTCAAACCCCTTTCTAAGGCGGAAGCACGAGGTGTGATCTTGAAAGGTTCTCATCGCATACGAATGGTAAACATACTTCATGCTCGTAAAAATAATTCCAAATGCCAATAACATTACGTAACTAAAAACATAGGTTAAGTTTAGAGTTTACATCACAGCATAAAACATTGTCTGAAAAGTTTACAACATTTTTCAAAGACAAACATCGAGAACTTGGTTCTTATATCCCACATAGGATGAAATATAATAACCAATTCTCACAAAAACAGGCATCGGAGTCTTGACACAAGATAGTTAAAAACATGACAACATCCAAGAGCAAGAGTATGACCGCGCGCACATCCACTTTAGTTACCTGAAATACATGTAAGTTTTTGGAAAATCGTCAACATAATGTTGGTGTGAATTCATGCAGTTTTTATATTGAACGTTTGTATACTTGAATGAAAACATGGTATGTAATTTGTATGAAACAAGTATTTCTGTGAATGTAAGGAAATCGAGATCACTAATGGTTTGCAAGGCCATTAACATGTGACACGACATAGGAAGCATCCAAACCATAGGCATTTTAGCTGTCGAATCCACGACTGTCGATTCACGACTAGAGACACAAAAGCACTGCTTGGTACTAGTATGACCAAGAGTGTGGCTGCCTGAAACCCATTAGATCTAACCTTTTGTTCCGCGGTCTTCGTATGTAACTGATTAATGGTGCTTATGACACCCTATTCGTGACATGATCTAAAGTATCATTCCTTAGTTTTTGTATTCAACATACCATAACACATGTATTTTCCCCAAGTTTAGAAAGCATATAAAAGTTTAAAAGTGGGGACATGAACTCACAACTTTGCGTATCCTGCGCCGCAAACTTCACCGGTTGGTTTTATAGCGTCGTGACCTATACGTGTTTTATTAACGTTAGTCACTAGACTTGTATCGCACAAGTACAAGTCACCATCTTTTATGTATGTGTTCTTTGTTGTTAAAAATAATTTATATTTTTAACTATGTATCTTACTTATATTATTTTCCCAAAAATAAATATAAGTATCTTGTATTTTTCACCCGAGTTATATATTTTCTTCCAAAAATACATTTTAAGTTCATAACTTGTCCAAGTTACATAATCTATTAAGAAATATATTTTCATAAATATATTTTCTTGTATTTGTCTATGCATGTTGTATGTGTATTTTTGTATTTTTACTCCTTAGGAGTGTTTAGTGCATTTTCAAGTCCTAATACACTATTACATACAATACATATTACATACACTTAGCACAAAATTTGGTGACCAATAAATATATATATTTTCCTCAAAAATATACATACTTGATATCACTTTTTATCTTGAAGAAATCATCATATCTTAACTTGAAATTTACACAAAAATTAGGGAAACCTTGGTAAATATTTTTAGGTGAATTTTTAGGGCATAAGTTTCACCAAACTTATATTTTTCTAAGTGTCAAAATTTTATAAAAATTTTGACATAGTTTCCCCTAAAAATGAAGGTTTCCCATGTTTTCAAAACATGTGTTTATTTTCTTTTTAAAATCATCACAAACAATCAACAATCTATCCTAAGCAACTTACACTTACCAAGTGCCAAAACAATGCTATTTACATAACAATCATGAACTTGAACTTTCACAAAAACTTGTAGTAACTTACCATGTTATTTAGTAGGTTTAGTTACCCTTAAAAACATATTCATTTGTTTTTAAATCACATTCTTGAAGGATTTAGTCATTTACAACTTGTAAGATGTTTTTTCTAAAAAACATTCTTTTGAATTTTTCTTGTTACAAACATGTTTCTAGTCTTGTTTAAACACTAAAAATATGATTAGTCTACTTAGAACCCATGACTTTGTAAATCTTGTTATTTAACTTGGTTTCTTTGGAAAAACTATTTTTGAAATCATCCAAGGTTATGACTAGTAACATATTACATCTTTCATCATTCACAAAATCATTTTCATTTTAAAGTTCATGAAAACACAAAGCATGATGATCTTGGTCTTTCACAAGATCACCACCTTAACTTACTAGGTCATGTGTTTAATCATAATCTAGTAGGTTTCATATGATGTCTAACACAAATAATCAATCATCAAGAAGCAAATCAACACCATTCAATCATGTATTCTTATGTTATTAAGCTTATGTTAAAGTATCATGATCATGTTCTTTAGTGTTCTTTGAGATTAACAATGGTCATCATCTTTTAACTAACTAAATATGAAGTAAAAACAAGTTACAAGGAGCTTACTACTAGCACAAGGGCTAGGGAAGAACACAAGAGGTTGAAGATGGCAAATGTGTTGGATAAAAGCAATTGGAAGAGGTCCTTCAAGATCCAAGACCACCAAGCTTCTTTATACACCTTCTTGAACCTTTGTGAGTGTATGGAATGAATGATCAAGACTGAATGGGGTGGAGAGGAGGAGAAAGATGGTGGTGTGAAGTGTGTGAGAAATGTGAGCTTATGATCCAACTTATAACCATCTTTAGGCTTTTAACCATTGGATAACATGTCCCTCAAGTACTAAACATGATCGTCTAATCAATCTTATAAGATCAAGCAAGATCTTGGTGGGGTCACTCTTGTAACCGTCCACATGAATGGGGGGGGGGGGGTCTTGGTTGGGATTAAATGGTAAGTTAGATAATCTAGTTAGAAGTTAAGTGTATTAGTTAGTGTTTATGCATATATGATGTTATATAGTGTGTTAGGGTGTTCGGGGATCATAACTAGCTCAGAAATATTAAAACAATGCTTCTAGAGTAATTTTGATGTTTCGGGTAGTGTCCGGTTGTTCGGTTAGATACCGGTTCGTTAAAGTGCTAAATTGCGCCGTTTAGTGTCCTTTATGTACCCTTTTGTGACACTTTCAATTCCTGACACTTTGTAAGTTAATTTGGACAATAAAACATGAATTCTGCATGATATTTCAGTGTTAAAATGCTGATTAGAGCTGAATTACTGCTGAAATATGTAAAATTCAGCATTTAAAGTGTGTTTCGGGTGTTTTTTAATGCATAGTTTAGCTTTCGGAAAGTTTAAATGTTAACCCTTGTATCCATACTTGGGTTTTAATGTATTTTAGACGTTGGACCTACTCCTAGGCCCTAATTCCATTATCTGACTACTTTCTGCAGAGTTGCTGACACAGTGTGTCTTACCGGTGAGTTTACTAGTCTTTCTGACGCAACGCTAACAGTAATGCATAAAGAAATATTTGAAGTATAAAACGTGCATGAATTCACAAGTATAGCATGAAATCAGACAATGTTGACATTTAAGCACATAATTGCAGATATTAAATAATAATTAAACTGTACAGAAATTACCGGTTTTGTGCCAGTTGTCACAGTCTCCCCCCGTTAAAAGAATTTCGTCCCGAAATTCAGGCTGAGCTATCTCTCGCCGGAGTTTTCTTGAACAGGTGGGGGTACCTGTCTTTAAACTGGTCTTTACGTTCCCACGTGTACTCGGGTCCGTGCTTAGAGTTCCAACGTACTTTGACAAGTTTGACACTACTCCTCCGGGTCTTGTTGACTTTCCAGTCTGTAACCTCAACGGGTTGTTCTGTAAATCGGAGTGTCTCGTCAATATGCACTTCATCCGCAGGGATGATCACTGTTTCTTAGGTTGGACTCTTCTCGAGGTTGGACACATGAAACGTATCATGAACTCCATTAAGTTCTTCCGGTAATTCCAACTTGTATGCCACGGTACCAATTCTTTCCAAGATCTTGAATGGTCCGATGTATCGTGGATTAAGCTTTCCACGTTTTCCGAATCTTACTACGCCCTTCCATGGTGAGACCTTCAACAAAACTTTGTCTCCCACCTCGAATTCCAAGGGTTTTTGTCTTCGATCAGCGTAGCTCTTTTGTCGATCTCGAGCCGCCTTAATGCGCTCTCGGATCTGCATGATTTTGTCGGTTGTCTCTTGAACAAGTTCAGGACCAACTATACGTTTGTCTCCAGCGTCTGCCCAACATAATGGTGAGCGACACTTGCGGCCATATAGAGCTTCGAACAGTGCGGCCTTTATGCTCGTATGGTAGCTGTTATTGTAGGAAAACTCAACCAAAGGTAGGTGAGTATCCCAGCTGCCGCCTAGGTCCATAACACATGCGCGAAGCATATCTTCCAGCGTTTGTATGGTTCGTTCGCTCTGGCCGTCTGTTTGCGGATGGAAGGCCGTGCTTAGATCTAATTGAGATCCAAAGGCTTCCTGGAAGGATTGCCAGATCCTTGAAACAAAACGCCCATCTCTCTCTGAAATAATTGAGATAGGCACTCCATGACGTGCCACGATTTCTTTCAAGTACAACTCAGCAAGCTTCCCAGTGCTATCCTTTTCTCGGATCGGTAGGAAATGCGTAGACTTTGTTAACCGATCGACTATCACCCATATCATATCGTGTCCTCTAGGGGTCCTGGGTAATTTTGTTATGAAGTCCATCGAGATTTGCTCCCACTTCCACATGGGTATCTCGGGTTGTTGCAGTAGTCCGGACGGTTTCTGATATTCAGCCTTAACCTTAGCACAGGTTAGGCACTTTCCAACATAGATAGCAACATCGCTTTTAAGCCTCGTCCACCAATAGTATTCCTTTAAGTCTTGATACATTTTGTCCGATCCTGGGTGGATCGAGTATCTCGACTTGTGAGCTTCATTAAGGATGACTTCTCGAATACCGCCATAGAGGGGAACCCAAATACGCCCCTTAAAGTATAAGGTTCCCTCTTTGTTTGGCACCAAATTCTTCAGCATACCTCAGAGATATTCAGCTCTACGATTCTCCATCTTAAGGGCCTCTTGTTGTGCGTCATGAATGCGAGCAGTGAGGTTCGTCCGAATAGTCATTTCCAATGCTCGAACCCTTAGGGTCTTAACCCTTTCTTTTCGACTTAACGCGTCTGCTACAACGTTTTCCTTTCCAGGATGGTACTTAATCTCACAGTCATAATCGTTCAGGAGCTCGACCCATCGTCGCTGACGCATGTTTAATTCCTTTTGATCAAATATGTGTTGTAGGCTTTTGTGATCTGTGAAGATTGTACATCGAGTACCATATAAATAGTGTCGCTAGATCTTCAAGGCAAACACCACCGCGCCTAGCTCCTAGTCGTGCGTGGTGTAATTCCTTTCATGCACCTTCAACTGTCTTGAAGCGTAAGCGATGACTTTTTGGCGTTGCATGAGCACGCAACCTAAACCTTGAAGCGAAGCGTTGCAGTATACCACTAAGTCTTCAGTGCCTTCGGGTAAGGATAGTATCGGTGCATCGCATAGCTTATTTTTGAGCAGTTGGAAGGCTTCTTCCTGCTTATCACCCCAGTCGTACTTCTTATCCTTCTGCGTAAGGGAAGTCAGCGGTTGAGCTATCTTGGAGAAATTCTCGATAAATTGCCGGTAATAGCCTGCTAAGCCCAAAATTTGTCGAACTTCAGTTGGGGTTTTGGGGGCTTCCCAATTCTTTATCGCTTCTATCTTGGCTGGGTCTACATGAATGCCCTTCTTGTTCACAGCGTGACCAAGGAACTGTACTTCGCGAATCCAGAATTCGCACTTTGAGAACTTTGCATAAAGTTTCTCTTTCTTCAGTAGTTCCAAAATGGTCCTGAGGTGTTGCCCATGCTCTTCTCTCGTTCGTGAGTAAATCAGGATATCATCGATAAATACAATCACGAATTTATCGAGATATGGTTTGCAAACGCGGTTCATCAGATCCATAAATACTGCTGGCGCGTTCGTCAGTCCAAATGGCATCACAAGGAACTCGCAATGCCCATAACACATTATGGATGCAGTCTTTGGTACGCTCTCCTCTTGGATCCTTAACTGATGGTATCCCGATCGAAGATCGATCTTGGAATAGTAGCTCGATCCTTGCAACCGATCAAATAAGTCATCAATCCTCGGTAGTGGGTACCGATTCTTGACAGTGAGCTTGTTCAACTCTCTATAATCGATACACATCCTCAGTGTACCATCTTTCTTCTTCACGAACAAAACTGGAGCTCCTCAAGGCGAGAAGCTCGGCCTTATGAATCCTTTATCCAACAACTCCTGGAGTTGTGTAGACAATTCTTGCATCTCGGATGGTGCAAGCCGATAGGGTGCCTTGGCTACAGGAGCGGCTCCTGGAACCAAGTCAATATGGAATTCGACTTGTCGTTGCGGAGGTAGTCCTGGCAAATCTTCGGGAAAAACATCAGGGAATTCCTTCACCACAGGAATGTCTTTGAGTTTCGGCTCCTCAGCCTTCTTATCTACAACGTGCGCCAGGAATGCAACACATCCTTTCCTTAAGCACTTCTGCGCCTTCATACAATTGATGATGCGCAGAGGCGTATCTCGTTTCTCTCCATGCACGATGAGAGTTTCATCATTCGCAAGAGGGATGCGAATGATTTTCTCGTGACAAACAACTTCAGCCTTATTATTGGACAGCCAGTCCATTCCAACCACCACATCGAAGCTACCCAATTGAACTGGTAAGAGGTCGATACTAAAGCTTTGCTCACCAAGTTCTAATGTGCAACCCCTAACAACTTCGCCCGATTCAACAAGTTTACCATCGGCTAGTTCTATGGAATAAGGAATATCTAATCTACTAGATTCTATTCCAAGCATACGTTTAAATTCCCCAGACATGAAACTATAATCGGCACCAGTGTCAAATAGTATGGATGCAAAGTGATTGTTAACGAGAAACATACCGGTGACCACATTAGGGTCCTCGCGTGCGTTCCTTGCTCCAATCACGAATGCTCTCCCCTGGGCAATCTTTCTTGAAATGATCCTTGCTTCCACAACCAAAGCATCCTTGGTTCTACCCAGCTCCATTACCATACCGGTTACCATTACCATGGCCATTTCCACCACCGTTTCCATTACCAGCACCGTTACGGTTTCCATTCCCGTTCCTATTACCACTTCCATTTCTTTTTCCCCAACAGTTCTCAGTATAGTGACCCAGTTTTCCACACTTGTCGCATTTTGGAATGCGACAAACTCCCTCATGATGACGCTTGCACTGGTTGCAAAGGGGAAAAGTGCCCTGGTATCCTCTGGCAGGAGCGTCATTCATGGCTGCAAGAGTTTTCGCCTCCTGAGGCGGGTTGGGGTCTCGCTTCTTATTGTTGGAACCCTTGTTGTTCTGTGTCGCTTGATTCAGGCTCGCATGCTTCCTTTTCTTGTCACCAGACGACTCAGCATGCGTCTCGGTCTTTTCAGTAGGGTTCAGCGACAATTTCTTCATTCTGACAGCATCTTCAGTAAGGCTGACAGCCAGTGTTACAGCTTGAGTGATCGTTTCAGGTTTAGCCGAAGTTACCATGCTGCGAAACTCTGGAGCCAATCCCCAGATGTAGCGCTCGACACGCTTAAATTCGGGCGTCACCATATAGGGGATCACTCTTGACAAATCGTGGAACCTTCGGGTATAACCAGTTATGTCTGCACCTTCCATGGTCAAGTGCCAGAACTCAGTCTCCAACCTTTGGAGTTCAGCACGAGAGCAATACTTCTCTCTCATTCGTTCCTTCAACTCATCCCAAGTCATGCCGTACGCAGCATCATCGCCCAGAGTCTGGACTTGCAAATTCCACCAAGTCAGAGCTTCATCGACAAACAACCCCGTAACAAAAGTGACTTGCTGATCCACGGTACACTTGCTCATACGGATAGTGGAATCAGTCTTCTCCGTCCAGCGTACAAAAGCCACTGCACCTCCAGTGCCGTCGTAGTTCAGTGGCTTGCAGTCGAGAAACTGCTTGAAAGTGCAACCTTGAGTTGTGTTTCCTCCAGATGAATCTCCCTGCCCATTACGTCTAGCATTGCTTGGTCCTCCACTTTGTTCGGTGCGGTTCGCCTCGTACTGGGGCGATAGCTGCGGAGATCCTTTCTTCCAGTAGGGCGTTCAGCTCTTCAGCAGTCCTCGATAGAAGAGGAGGAGGGGGTTGATCGGAATCCTGATTGTTCACAACTCTCCTAGGTGCCATGTTCTGACAGAACACAACGCAACAGGTGTCACGGCCCCCGTCCCGGTTTTACCCAGTCCAGGAGCCGCGGGACAGAAACCCGTGGAATTTATTAATTCAGTTGACAACGGAAGATTTTACAGGATCTTTTAAAACTTGAAATGCCCGATTATTTTTATTTCATAATTCGGGATAAACCCCGTAATTTACAATAGAGGAATTTCACAAATAAATTCCCTGATTTACAAAACATGTTTATTTATTTAATTGAGCCACTACTTCAAGCTTGTTAGTGCTCCGTAGCACTTTTCCTTGGTTCACAGTAGTCACCTGAAACATGTTTTGAAAATATTTTATCAGCGGGGAAATACTGGCGAGTCATTCAAATTTGATAAAACGACACATAGTTATAAATTACAGCATAAGAGCGATTACAATGGCTTCTATCTTATTTTTATCTGGCGCCGTGTCACCTCCTGGTGACGATGGTCATACCACTATTGGGTCCTTTCACCCAAGTAGTGATGATTATCACTGTTAGGATTTATTAGCCTAACCGTGAGAAATTAGTAATGTGCACAATACCCCACTAGTCAGTGATTAAGATAACCATGACTTAATCCCTGTAATTATAACCTTTGAAAATAAATGGAGTATTGTAAAAATGCTTTTGATAAAAGAGAATGACTCAAATTGCAGATTTAAACGGGCAGAGTTTAGCCTACTGATTAGCCTTGTAACCTAATTTAAATAACAATGCACACGAACTAGGTCAGTAACTAATACAGCATTTACGATAACTCACGAGATTAAAACCCTCACAACGAATGACAAAGTGCAATACTTAAACATCCATCGAATTCACGACGAATGACAAAGTATGGCCCTAATGTGGGCAGCACTTAAACATCCATTGGATAGTTTCAATCGATCGGACATTGAATCGTAGCAGCGATCGAGTTAATACCCTGTATCGTAGCAGCGCCTCACTACTGTAAATATGATTTTCGACTTTTGAGCAGTTGAACTTCAATTTTGTTTAAAATTTTCCACACCAGATGAAAGCCCATGGTCGAATCTATTTATAGCTGATTTTTGGGGTTACGCGGCCCGCGTAAACCCTCACTTAGACCTTACGCGGCCCGCGAGGGGGTCTAGTCTACGTGTAGGTTTGCTGGGTCACGAGTAGGGTTTCCAGGTGGATGCCATGTGGCCCGGATGCTTATCCGGTCAAATGTTGAGTTGACGCGGCCTGCGTAAGGGCCCTTTTGTGCTTTACGTGGCCCACGAGAGGACCAAAAATATGATTTTCTTGATTTTTGATATGGATTAGGGTTTTGGGGGTCCGGGTTTCCACTTACGGGTTGGTTTGGGACATTTTTGAAGGTCCTTACATCCTCCCCACCTTATTTAAAATCTTGTCCTCGAGATTTACTGAAATAAGTGAGGATATTTTCGCTTCATCTCCGATTCCAGCTCCCAAGTGTAATCGGGTCCTCTTTTCGAATTCCATTTGACTTTGACTAGTACGAATCTTTTGTTTTTGAGAAACTTGACTTTCCGGTCTTCTATTTGAAGCAGTTTCTCTACGAATTTCAATTTCTCATTTACCTCTATGTCTTGGAGAGGGACTACTAATGATTCGTCCGATAGACATTTCTTGAGGTTGGATACATGAAATACATCATGTACCCCAGCTAACTCTTCTGGTAGCTGTAAGCGATAAGCAACTGGTCCTATTCGCTGGATTACTGGGAATGGTCCTACGTATCTTGGACTCAGCTTTCCTTTCTTACCAAACCGAACTACTCCTTTCCAAGGAGAAACTTTCAAGAGTACCTTGTCCCCAACTTGAAATTCCAACGGCTTATGCCTATTGTCTGCATAACTCTTCTGACGATCTCGAGCCGTTTTCTGTCTTTCCTTGATTTGAGTGATCTTGTCGGTGGTCTCTTGCACAATTTCAGGACCTGATAATTGGCTTTCTCCTATCTCTACCCAACAGACTGGAGTTCTGCATTTTCGTCCATATAGTGCTTCGAATGGGGCAGCTTCAATGCTTGAATGGTAACTATTGTTATAGGAGAATTCGATTAAGGGTAAGTGGTCATCCCAATTTCCACCAAAATCTATCACACATGCCCTGAGCATGTCTTCCAGGGTTTGGATCGTCCTTTCACTTTGTCCATCTGTTTGAGGATGGTATGCAGTGCTTAGATTTAGTCGGGTTCCCATTGCTTCCTGGAAACTTGTCCAGAAGTGGGAAGTGAAACGACTATCCCTATCCGATACAATGGAGAGTGGGACTCCATGTAAGGATACTACCTCGTCTACGTACAATTTGGCTAACCTTTCCATACTAAAGGTTTCTTTCATGGGTAGAAAATGAGCTGATTTGGTTAATCGATCCACAATTACCCAAATTGCATCATTACCTTTTCTGGTTTTGAGCAACTTAGTAACAAAGTCCATGGTTATAAGTTCCCATTTCCATACCGGCATTTCTAATTGTTGTAGTAAACCTGAGGGTTTCTGGTGTTCTGCCTTAACTTGTGAACAAGTAAGACATTTAGAAACATATCTAGCTATGTCCTTTTTCATTCCTATCCACCAGAAATTATTCCTTAAATCTTGGTACATCTTATTGTTACCAGGATGCATGGTATACCTAGATTTATGGGCTTCTTCTAAAATTTTATTTCTTAATTCTCTTTGCTTAGGTACCCAAATTCTTTTCTTGTGGAATCTCCAAATTCCATCACTTCCTTGTTCTAATTCCTTTATTCGTCCCTTCATTCCTTCAGCATCATCCTTGATTGCTGTTTCTTGAATGTTCTTCAATTGTTCCATTAAATCTAACTGTAGATTTAATCTAAGAGCACGAACTCGTCGTTGCTTCTCATGATACTTACGACTTAAAGCATCAGCAACTACATTTGCTTTCCCTTCGTGATATTGAATATCACAGTCGTAGTCACTTAGGATTTCCATCCATCTCCTTTGCCTCATGTTTAATTCTTTTTGCCCGAATATGTATCTTAAGATTTTATGATCTGTATAGACAGTAAACTTACTTCCATACAGATAGTGTCTCCAAATCTTAAGGGAAAAAATTATGGCTCCTAACTCCAAGTCATGAGTCGTATAATTTTCCTCGTGCTTTTTCAATTATCTTGAGGCATACGTAATTACCTTCTTTCATTGCATTAACACACATCCTAATCCTAGCTTTGAAGCATCGCAGTATACTTCAAAATCCTCTGTTCCTTCTGGCAAGGCTAGAATTGGGGCGTTTGTTAGCTTTTGCTTTAAAATCCTAAAAGCCTCTTCTTGCCTGGGTCCCCATTCAAACTTAACTGCCTTACAGGTTAGCTTAGTTAATGGTACAACTATTTTGGAAAAATCCTTAATGAATCGTCTATAATATCCAGCTAACCCTAGAAAACTTCTAATTTCCATGGCTGATTGCGGGACCTTCCATTTGGTGATCGCTTCTATTTTAGCAGGATCTACGTGAATGCCTTCGTGATTCACCATGTGACCTAAGAATTGCACTTCTTGCAGCCAAAATTCACACTTCGAGGATTTGGCGTAAAGCTTCTCTTTTCTTAACAAAGTTAAGAGTGCATGCAAGTGCTGACAGTGTTCATCCTGGCTTTTGGAATAAATAAGTATATCGTCGATGAAGACAATTACAAATTTATCCAAGTACGGTTTACAGATCCTATTCATCATGTCCATAAATGCTGCAGGAGCATTTGTTAACCCAAAGGGCATGACTGTAAACTCGTAATGACCATACCTAGTTCTGAAAGTAGTTTTAGGTATGTCTTCTTCTTGTACTTTCAATTGATGATATACAGAGCGTAAATCTATCTTAGAAAAATATCTAGCTCCTTGCAATTGATCGAAAAGGTCATCAATCCTAGGTAATGGGTATCGATTCTTAATTGTAACCTTATTTAATTCCCTATAATCGATACACATTCTCATTGAACCGTATTTCTTTTTCACAAACAACACTGGTGCTCCCCACGGGGATGAACTAGGTTGTATGAATCCTTTGCTTAATAATTCATCTAATTGCTTTTTCAATTCTAGCATTTCGATGGGTGCTAACCGATAAGGTTCCTTGGCTATCGGTGTAGTTCCAGGAATTAGATGAATTCTAAATTCGACTTCCCTATTGGGTGGTAACCCTGGTAGTTCTTCTGGGAATACATCTGGGTATTCTGCTACTACAAGAATTTCTTTAAGTTCCTTACCTTTCGTGTTAATGATTACTGAAATCATATACACCACTTCTCGTTTTCTTGAATAACTGGCCAATTTCATTACTGAAATGAATTTTAGTGGCTTTCGTGGCTTATCTCCTGTAATCAGTGTTGTAAAAGTCGTTAGGCGGTCCCTAGTCAGCCGACTGGGGAGTTGGGAGTAATCGGAGTACTCGGAGAGTACTCGGGGAGTACGCGGACATGGTAAATATAAAGAAAATTAATTGTTATGTATTATTTATGTGTTAAAATAAGCATAATTCATGTCAACTGAGTATAATTTAAAATGAAACATGTTTAAAGTTCAAATATTCTGAATACAAGTTCGACTAGTCTGAGTACAAGGCCGAGTAGGCCGATTTTGACCGAGTTTGACCGATTAAAAGTCAACAAACCACGTTGACCGCCTAGACCGACTAGGCCGACTACGTCCGACTAGGCGCCGACTAGGCCGACTAGGCACCGAGTACTCCCGAGGCCGACTAATTGAGACCGCCTAGGAGGAAGTCGCCTCGGAGGGGGTCCGAGGACCGAGTACTCGCCGAGTACTCGGCCGAGTAATCCAACTTTTACAACACTGCCTGTAATTACCACTAATTCTCCTGTGGGTGTATGAATTTCTATGGATTTTTTATCACAGAGAATTCGAGCATGGTTGGCTACTAACCAATCCATTCCTAATACCACATCGAATTCGGCTAAATTCATAGGTAACAGGTTTGCAGAGAATTTATGGCCTAAGAGTTCTATCTTTTCTTCTCGCAATTTATCTATGTGAACAGAATTACCGTCTGCCGTTTCTACCGTAAAAATTTGTCTAAGGTTGGTTAAGAGCTTGGCAGAATGAAGTATTTATAAAACTTTGGTTTGCACCAGAGTCAAATAATACTTTTGCATAAACATTGTGAACTAGGAACGTACCAGCTATCACGTCAGGAATTAGTTCTGCTTCCTGAGTAGTCAACTGGAAGGCTCTTACGTTCTTCTTGGTAGCTCCTTCTGCAAGTTTGGCTTTGTTATCAGCTGGTTTGGCCAATTTCGGGCAATCTGGCCTAAAATGCCCAGCTTCTCCGCAATTGTAGCAGATTGTTGCTTTCTTCTTCCTGCAATCTTCTTCTTGGTGCCCCGGGATTTTGCAGAAATTGCAATATCCTTTGCATCTTCCAAAATGCTTTCTTTTACAGGCATTGCAAAATGGAATAATGGAAGATTGCCCAGTTCCCTTTTTCTTGAAATTACTATGATTGCCCACTCGGAATCCCTGGGTACTCTTTTGGGCCACTTCCTTTTTTTCGGTTTTCTTCTCGCGTACGTACTAGTCCGTCTGTCAAAGTGTTGGCTAATTCCACAGCATCGTCAATAGTGCGGGGTCTCGCAGCCTTAACGATATCACGGATTTCGCCAATCAATCCCCAAATATAACGGGAAATAAGTACCGGCTCTGGCGAAGCCAGGGTTGGTACCACTCTCGCATATTCGAAGAATGTCAAAGTATACCCTCGACAGTCTACATCCACCATTCGGTGGTTCAGAAATTTATTTGCCATTTGTTCTTTCTCATATTCGGGACATAATTTTCTTTCCATTAACCGCTTAAATTCTTCCCAGCTCATGGCATAGGCTACATCGCTTCCCTTGGCTTGAAGTACCGTATTCCACCATTCTAGCGCCCCTTCTTTAAAAAGATGTGACGCGTACATAACCTTGTCTTCCTCAGCACACTTATTTTAATCACTGCCTCGGTTTTCTCTAACCAACGCAGTGCAGTAGCCGCCCCTTCGTTGCCTACAAATTCAACCGGTTTACAGGCAAGAAACTCCTTGTAAGTGCAACCAGGCGTTGCAGCTTTCATTTTCTTAAGGAGTGGGGCTTGCCTCCCATCGTTGTCATTATTTGTATGGTTACCGCCTCCGTTTACACTATTACTAAAATTGTCGCCGTGTGTGCGTTTGCTAGGAATAATTTGTTGAGGTTCAACTGGATTTCGGGCAGCAGCAAGGATTGCTGGAATAGCATTGGCTATTCCCTGAGCAACGATATTCTCGATATCTTGCCTATTCAGAAATTGATCCTCATTGTTATGCTCAGATTGATTAACTTCATTTACGGGTTCATTACCAGCGTGTTCCATCTGGTAATTAATTTATATAAGTGATTAGTATAAAATAATTAATAACCAAACATAACAAAATAATTGCACATAATCATGTTAACAAGTATAGCCAAAATTGTGGATTTTTCGACTTTCGATATTTTATATATTATAATAGGCATCCGTACAAACTGGTTATCTTACAAAAATTTTATTTTTAAGTTATTTCACATAATTATATTTTTATGATTATATTATTATTATACAAACACCACATAACCACACATGATCCCTGTTAGCTGGCATTTCAGAAACGACGCTCCCTCTCGTCGTACTTCCAAGATATCATTTCCCCTACTTCCCTAATTCGATTTCCTGCATCAATCAGCTCCTCGCCATAATGACAGAGTTCCGCCAAGTTTTCTGAGCTCATTGGTGGGTGTAGTGGAGGTTCAGTATCAAATTGGGGGGAAAAAGGTATTAGGGTTATTTAGGAGATTTTAAAACTCCCAGTCGGTGGTCCACCACTCTTCTAACTCTGCTGGTAGAGGTTGGGAGTAGATAATAGGATCTGGGATTTCAGGCTCTAGGTCAACGGGAAGTTGTGCTTCCGCTGGGTAATTAAAAAGGTTTTCACCGGCAGGTCCGATGAGGTCATTAAGTGCCAGTTTATGATCCAACTCCTCCCAGGGGTGGCATTTCCTGGTCTTGCCTGGAACTTTCCCCAATTTATATTTCCTTGCCTTTACCTTTGGGATCCTCCGTCTTTACAACTTTCCGTGTCGCTGGTTTCCTCCTGCGTACACGCCTCCAGCCCACAATTCTTCTTCTTTTCTTTGGCTTGGGTTTTTCCGGTGGCTGGGCTTGAAATTCCATAGGTTCCTCCATGTCGGCACAATAACCGGTAAAGTCTCTGGAAACTTCCACATTAACAGAATAGAGATTGAGATTCTGAAGTGCTTCAGACAAGTCATTCATGCTGTTTAGCAGATATGAAGAAACACAAAAATTCTAGGTTAAAATTTTGTAAATTGAATTTTCACATAATCACAGAATGGCAATCAAAAAAATTAAGTAATAATAAAATATGAAATATTGCGATTATATATATATATATATATTACAAATTACAACTGAAATTTAAAATATACTAGTGGTTATGCATCTGTAATTTATTTTAGTCTCCTCCTTCTACTATGTTGTTATATAATGGATTAAGTTCTGGTTTGTAGGTAACATAGGTGCTGGTACTGGTTTGGCGATTCAACTATAAATTAGCATTTACTGCTATAGTAGCTAACATGTAGAGATTTGCCCATTGTTCATCTAACTCATCTTCCCATGGTGGGTTAGTGCCTATTTTCTGAGTTTGCTTATTAATCATCACTCCTTTTGGTTGTGACTTCTTTATTTTCTCTTGACTTTTTCTAATAATACAATTTCTTTTCTTAGGGGTAAGTGGTTTCTCAAACTGTGCCTTACGAACAAATATTCCTTCCTCAGTTTCTGCTGAGTACTTTGAGGAATTTGATTGGGATGAAGTTCCCTCATCTTTTGGTGTACTATCTAGTTGACGATAGATGTCCGAAATTCTTTGCTTACCCATACTGTAACTAACAAGTAGTCAGTTAATAAAAACACAAAATCACAAGATGGTAATCAGGAAAATTAAGTATTTCTAAATACTTAACTGGCTTAAATCAGTGGCTCTGATACCACCTTTTCCTGTCACGGGCCCCGTCCCGGTTTTACCCGGTCCAGGAGCCGCGGGACAGAAACCCGTGGTATTTATTAATTGAGTTGACAGCGGAAGATTTTACAGGATCTTTTAAAACTTTAAATGCCCGAATATTTTTATTTCATAATTCGGGATAAACCCCGTAATTTACAATAGAGGAATTTCACAAATAAATTCCCTGATTTACAAAACATGTTTATTTATTTAATTGAGCCACTACTTCAAGCTTGTTAGTGCTCCGTAGCACTTTTCCTTGGTTCACAGTAGTCACCTGAAACATGTTTTGAAAATATTTTATCAGCGGGGAAATACTGCGAGTCATTCAAACTTGATAAAACGACACATAGTTATAAATTACAGCATCAGAGCGATTACAATAGCTTCTATCTTATTTTTATCTGGCGACGTGTCACCTCCTGGTGACGATGGTCATACCACTATTGGGTCCTTTCACCCAAGTAGTGATGATTATCACTGTTAGGATTTATTAGCCTAACCATGAGTAATTAGTAATGTGCACAATACCCCACTAGCCAGTGATTAAGATAACCATGACTTAATCCCTGTAATTATAACCTTTGAAAATAAATGGAGTATTGTAAAAATACTTTTGATAAAAGAGAATGACTCACATTGCAGATTTAAACGGGCAGAGTTTAGCCTACTGATTAGCCTTGTAAGCTAATTTAAATAACAATGCACACGAACTAGGTCAGTAACTAATACAGCATTTACGATAACTCACGAGATTAAAACCCTCACAACGAATGACAAAGTATGGCCCTAATATGGGCAGCACTTAAACATCCATTGGATAGTTCAATCGATCGGAAATTGAATCGTAGCAGCGATCGAGTTAATACCCTGTATCATAGCAGCGCCTCACTACTGTAAATATGATTTTCGACTTTTGAGCAGTTTGAACTTCGATTTTGTTTAAAATTTTCGACACCAGATGAAAGCCCATGGCCTATAAATAGCAGCATTCGCTACTGATCAAAATGTTGGGTTTTTCTCCCTGTTTCTGGGCGATTTCTGGGTTACGAAGCAGTCCTGATCAGACCCATTTGAAGCTTAAAGATCGAGTGGAAGCAATAGTCGATCCAACCCATCAATTCCTTGCTTGTTTATGGTTCGATTCCTTGTTCTTGAACATGTATTCTAATCATTTTGCAAGTTATGAGCTGATGTTAATTTATGTTTAATGTAGTTTATGTAATAGTAGTAATGAACTTGTTTCTTGAATAATCTTTATGTTGTAATCTTATTTGTATGAAACTTAGTACTTTTTCATGTGAATCTTCATGATTATATAACGAATGTTTCATTGATGTTGAGTTCCTAATTATGTTTGATTGTCTTGGATAATGAATCTGTGGTTAGTGGGATGGTAACTATTTCTTGATTAATCACTTATTTGTAGACTTTGTTTACACCATGAAACCAGACCAGGGTATTGGTTTTATACAAGATATATCTCATTTTGATTAGGAATACTTTCTTGCACGTAAGGGTTCTAACGAATTATATGGTGTTGATTGCATGTTCTTAGATGCGATTTATGATCCTTGTTTAGTAGTTTTGGTCTGAAATTGCTGACATGGTAGATTGTGTTTAAGACTTGTAAAGGTGAAATTGTTTGTTATATGATCTACATAATTGCTTATCCTCGTGGCTGTATTGTGACCATCGGTATTGCTTTCTTTGATAAGTGAGGTTAGGAAATCCAGACCCGGTAAATAACCTATCTTTAAAGGTTCGCATGAATAAATATCAATAGCTCGCTAATGAATGATTTTAGGTGGTTAACGTGTGACCATCGCGTTAACTTTCGAAGAATCATAATGCTAGAAATCCAGACCCGGGTAACTAGCTGTCTCGAAATTGGAAAATTGATTAAGTGCTTTTGTGACATATCTGATAGATAACATGTTTAGGTTGATTGTGAAACAAGATAATAGTATATTTACGTTTTAGTTGTAATTTAGATAATTTAGTTAAACAACCATTCACTTATCCTTTTATCTGGTAATCTAATGACAAAGATTTAGTACATTATAACGCCCGTGTTCCATGGATCGATATCTGGCTCTTACCAATACTTTGCTGCATATATGACGGGATACAGTTGTCCTTTGTTGTGTGTGTTTTAATGTTAAGGTATAAACCATTTTTATAAATATAAACACATTTCGTTACATGTGAAGATACTGTAAATAAATATGTATGTAAACATGTACGTCAATACACTTAGCACAAAATTTGGTGACCAATAAATATATATATTTTCCTAAAAAATATACATACTTGATATCACTTTTTATCTTGAAGAAATCATCATATCTTAACTTGAAATTTACACAAAATTAGGGAAACCTTGGTAAATATTTTTAGGTGAATTTTTAGGGCATAAGTTTCACCAAACTTATATTTTTCTAAGTGTCAAAATTTTATAAAAAAAATTGACATAATTTCCCCTAAAAATGGAGGTTTCCCATGTTTTCAAAACATGTGTTTTATTTTCTTTTTAAAATCATCACAAACAATCAACAATCTATCCTAAGCAACTACACTTACCAAGTGCCAAAACAATGCTATTTACATAACAATCATGAACTTGAACTTTCACAAAACTTGTAGTAACTTACCATGTTATTTAGTAGGTTTAGTTACCCTTAAAAACATATTCATTTGTTTCTAAATCGCATTCTTGAAGGATTTAGTCATTTACAACTTGTAAGATGATTTTTCTAAAAATCATTCTTTTGAATTTTTCTTGTTACAAACATGTTTCTAGTCTTGTTTAAACACTAAAAATATGATTAGTCTACTTAGAAACCCATGACTTTGTAAATCTTGTTATTTAACTTGGTTTCTTTGGAAAAACTATTTTTGAAATCATCCAAGTTTATGACTAGTAACATATTACATCTTTCATCATTCACAAAATCATTTTCATTTTCAAGTTCATGAAAACATAAAGCATGATGATCTTGGTCTTTCACAAGATCACCACCTTAACTTACTAGGTCATGTGTTTAATCATAATCTAGTAGGTTTCATATGATGTCTAACACAAATAATCAATCATCAAGAAGAAATCAACACCATTCAATCATGTATTCTTATGTTATTAAGCTTATGTTAAAGTATCATGATCATGTTCTTTAGTGTTCTTCAAGATTAACAATGTTCATCATCTTTTAACCAACTAAATATGAAGTAAAAACAAGTTACAAGGAGCTTACTACTAGCACAAGGGCTAGGGAAGAACACAAGAGGTTGAAGATGGCAAATAGTGTTGGATAAAAGCAATTGGAAGAGGTCCTTCAAGATCCAAGACCACCAAGCTTCTTTAGACACCTTCTTGAACCTTTGGAGGTGTATGGAATGAATGATCAAGATTGAATGGTGATGATGGTGTGGTGGATGTGGTTCGGACGAGAATGGGGTGGAGAGGAGGAGAAAGATGGTGGTGTGAAGTGTGTGAGAAATGTGAGCTTTTGATCCAACTTATAACCATCTTTAGGCTTTTAACCATTGGATAACATGTCCCTCAAGTACTAAACATGATCTTCTAATCAATCTTATAAGATCAAGCAAGATCTTGGTGGGGTCACTCTTGTAACCGTCCACATGAAGGGGGGGGGGGGGTCTTGGTTGGGATTAAATGGTAAGTTAGATAATCTAGTTAGAAGTTAAGTGTATTAGTTAGTGTTTATGCATATATGGTGTTATATAGTGTGTTAGGGTGTTCGGGGATAATAACTAGCTCAGAAATATTAAAACAATGCTTCTAGAGTAATTTTGATGTTTCGGGTAGGTGTCCGGTGTTCGGTTAGATACCGGTTCGTTAAAGTGCTAAATTGCGTCGTTTAGTGTCCTTTATGTACCCTTTGTGACACTTTCCATTCCCGACACTTTGTAAGTTAATTTGGACAATAAAACATGAATTCTGCATGATATTTCAGTGTTAAAATGCTGATTAGAGCTGAATTACTGCTGAAATATGTAAAATTCAGCATTTTAAAGTGTGTTTCGGGTGCTTTTTAATGCATAGTTTAGCTTACGGAAAGTTTATATGTTAACCCTTGTATCCATACTTGGGTTTAATGTATTTTAGACGTTGGACCTACTCCTAGGCCCTAATTCCATTATCTGACTGCTTTCTGCAGAGTTGATGACACAGTGTGTCTTACCGGTGAGTTTTACTAGTCTTTCTAACGCAACACTAACAGTAATGCATAAAGAAATATTTGAAGTATAAAACGTGCATGAATTCACAAGTATAGCATGAAATCAGACAATGTTGACATTTAAGCACATAATTGCAGATATTAAATAATAATTAAACTGTACGAAAATTATCAGTTTTGTGCCAGTTGTCACAGTTCCGCCACTGGTTGAAGGGCATCCCCTGCCCTAACCAACACCCCACTCCCCACAGCCATATGGCAGGTATACAAAATATTGTTTACAAAAAATAAAATCATATAAAAGTTGCTTTCAAGGTTTTCACGGTTAACTATAACTATAACTGAACCATAAAGTTTGGTTACATAAACAGGGGCGTACCCATCTATTGTCAAGGGTGGGCGGGCACACCCTTAAAAAAATTAGTGCCTAAATTCCTGGTAAAATTCCGACCGCGCTCTTTGGAAATTTTCGACCGTCCCTTAGGAAAAAAAGATCTCATGAATTTATAAAAAAATTATGTAAATATTGAATTTTAATTTAAAATACAACCTAATTAATTTTCCACTTTACTAATTAACTTTCAATTAACACAATTAACTTTTTCTTAACATTTAGCTCAATAAACCCTCGATAACCCAAGTCCAACCCAATCTAATAATCTAATTTGAACTAAAATATAATAACCCAAGCCACCGCCCTTTCCCCTTCTTTCGTCCTGTTTTTTGTTTTGTGATCCCAGACCCACGACACCAACAACAGCGCATAACAGGTCTTTATCAGGCAGCAACAGCTTCGGATTTCCCCGAAGAATAGTAAAATTCCAGCCACCAAAATCAACAAAAACAACATCTTCATCACTGTTTTCGGGTATGGTTCGATTTTTTTTTCTTGTTTTATTTGGATTTTAGGAGAAATAGAATTATTAAAAAAGTTTGAAATTTTAATTGTTTTGTTGTTTTTTGAAACTTTAGTTGGCTGATTTTGTAATTTTAGTTAAAGTTTAGTTTGTTTAAATGGTTAGTTACAAGGAATCAACAATTAAAACTAGAGCTTGATTTTAAAGTTGAAAATTTTGGTGATAACTGTTTAAGTGTTTAGTGTTGAAAATTAGTCTGTGTGTGTTATATAGAGAAAAACTTGCTTAGAAAAGTAGTTCTAACTCATGTTTTGGATATATTTCAAAAAAATGAAAACACGTAGGGTGACGTTTTTTAAATATGTTTGGAACGACGTTAGACGTGTTTTTGATTATTATATAAATTTTAGCTTAATATTATTTTGTTTTACATGACCCGACCCAATACAACCCGATATGAACCGATTTTTTTTATATACCTAAGGGCATAAAATCTTTAAAAAAGTTTCGCATCCCCATGAAATTTTTTTTGAGTCCGTCACCATAGATAATCATAACCAAACCATCAATTTCTTCATCTGTTACGCCAATTTCTATTATTTGTTTTTTCTATTTATGCTCTAGCATCTTAAAAAGATAACTATTATTGGGTGGAGAGGTTAAGAAAGATCAGTCGCAACTACACAAAGGAAGATAGATTATCAACGTACTTAATTATATTTTCTTAATCCTTTTTTTTTAACGGCAAATTTGGATCACTGACGGACCACTAAAGTACCATCGTGCCACCAGCGGAACACCCGATCATATTCATCTCCACTAGACACAATGCCTATACACCAATTTAGAAGGAAACCTTATAAAATATGAGAAAGCCTCTTTGTAGGAATCGAACCCAGGGACCTTTTGTTTCTAAAGCTTTATCTCATCTCCAAAATTTCGTGGATTTAAGCAATAAACCAATTGTGAGAACATTACCTACCATTTGTTTAAACTAATAGAACAGATTTACAACAGTTACAGTTGCGAATGAAAGAATATAGCAATAATACATAAAGTTTAACACAAAATGTCCTCAAATCGATGAAAAAAACAGCAAGAAGACAATGAACGATACAGAAAAATGGAAGGAACAGTTGAAGACTGCTAACAGACAACTCATTTATGCGCTTTGATTCTCTCTTTCGGTGTTTCTTTGTATTGTAGCAATTCAATGAACCATAAATATATGAGTAAATTGCCATTTTAGTCCATGAGGTTTGGTCCAAATTGTTATTTTAGTCTAAATAGTTTTTTTTCTCCTCTGGGTCCCCCGACTTTTTCATTTTCTTGCTATTTTGATCACATTGTCTAACTCAATCAAAATCTGGTTATAAGCAGGGGTATTTTTGACATAATTGTTTTGTAGTGATAACCAGGGATAGTTTACAACATAATTTATAAACCTTATAATAATTTTTAATGCCAAAATACCCCTGATTATAACCTAGTTTTTAGACTAAGTTAGGTAATGTGATCAAAATGGCAAGAAAAAAGAAAAGTCAAAGACCCAGAGGAGAAAAAAAAATCTATTTGAACTAAAATGACAATTTAAACAAAAACTTAGGGACCAAAATGACAATTTACTCTCTCTCTCTATATATATTAAAAAATGAGTTTATAATCTTCCTAACAAATTAATTTTATTGGATTTGGGTGTTCGTTGTTTGACTGGCCGGTGATCTTCTCGTATCAGAGATTTTTTTCTCAATTGAGGACCGTAACCATTTATTTAGTGTGGTATGGATTTTTTTTTTTTAAACTTAAATGAAGTTCAAAATGACCAAAAAGTCGTCCAAATTAGAGATCGTCCATGTGTAGTAATTAGTTAGTTAGCTAAACATAAACCCTCTTTACTGTTTTTCTTATATTTTTCAATTTCTTCATTGTATTAATTAGAGCTATTGCTCGATCCAAACACATATGTGTTGAATTTGTTTCAATTTTTAAATGTTTGTTATTGTCCCGATGATTGAAGCCGTATGTTATGATGTTTCAACATAGTTAGTTCTAAGACCGAGTTTAGTGGGTGGCACCCCAAGTCACCTCACCTACTTTGATTTAGTTTACCTTTTATTTATTTTACTAAACATTATATTAATAAAATGGTTACACACTTTTTATGGTTTGGTTAGTTAAAGCCTCATTGTCTACATGAGTGATATAGTATGATTTTTTTTCTTCAATTATATATTGTTCCGCTACACATAGTCTAACGTAGTGCAACAACACCAATAATGATTGGTAAAATGATGAATTTTGAAAGAATAAATCGAAGAGTTCAAATTGTTTGAATAAAAAAGAAGACGAGGTATCAACAAAATCAGAAATCTCAAAAGGAATCATTATTCAAAGTAGTTTCTCATGTTATTACATAAGAATCTAGTATTGGATTTCAATGGCTCATGATCTAAAAATTTAATACGTGTTGAAATATGAAGATCATCAATTTTTATAATGCTGCAAGAACTCATGGATCATGGGTGGGCTTTTTGAAACGCACCTCCTCATGAGTGCTAACTATAAGCCCACTTTTCAGCTCATATACACATTAGAGGTGCTTGAATTTCAATCCATGGTGGGTGGGTTTGGTTTGGTTCATTTGAGCCTGAATGTTGATATGAAAATAAGCGTTGAAGAACACAAAATCTAATTTATAATCAAATTAGGGTTACAATCTCGTGTATTGACACGGATGATAAATGTAATGTTATATAATTAATAATAAAAAAAAGTTAAGTTTTAAAAACACATGCATTGCATGGTTGATAACCCCATGTATTATACTAATAGAATAAATTATAATGTAATTTGTTAACATATACAATCGTTAAGATATTTTATTTACTAAAAATAAACATTAACGTGATAATTTTAAATTTTGTTTGGTTAATTTTAACATTAGTTTTTTTCAACGGAGTACTAACTTTGGTTTATAAATACCACCTATTTTTATTATTTAATAGAGTTAATTGCCC
>JARYGA010043688.1:0-47353 GCA_030545235.1 Helianthus tuberosus
TTTGAAAAGTTAACAGATTTTTCAATTTAGATTATTAACCTTCAAAACTTGCAAACTCTGACCATTTATGAAGATTCAGTCGTTTTGGTTTTCGTTCAGATTTCAGGCAACGAAGACTTGAGTTCCACCATCGGTTAATCAAAACTAAAGCAGAAATAAAATATTTTTGACTTTTATAAGGTTTAAATTAAAACACACCTAAAATCTTTTTGGCATTTTGAATATTTCAAACTTAAAGACTAAAAGCAGTAAATAAATATATACAGAGTTGCAGAAACTAAGAAAAGTAAATATATACAAACATTCTTTTTGCGAGTTTCTAGGGTAAGAGAATCATATCAGTGTACGGTCATGCCAAAACGCTCTTGTTGTTCTTTTTGTTAACATTTAGATAAGCATCCTATAACAATTATTGGTATTGTTGTCCACATAAACTCAACTTATCATATGTAATCATGGCAAGGGGATACGTTAAGGTATGATTTATACCTACCGACCTGTGTTCATCCACATCACGACACATTCCCGTATCAAGGTACGCACAAGGATTCATCTTACTGGTGAGTATACCATTTATCATCTGTTTTGACGTATATGAAAATGTGAGAAACTCACTTATTTTGATTGAAAACAAGCCCTATGTGATAGAATCACTTATTGATGAGGAACTTGATTTTCAGATGCATGAGGGGCACAAGAGCAAGTACGTGAACAGGTCAGTACTTTCGTACAGCAAAGAGACGAACTTGACTCCCAGATAAATGTGATATATTATCACTTCTTTTGTGGACATGTGATTGTTGATCACTTATTAAGGTCATATGCAGTATGTACACGTATGTATGATATCATGGAAGATCTAGACTTCGTCTCCGTTTGTTTCTGTAAAAGAAACAACCATGATACCCAGATGATAAACAACATAAAGACCACATATCTCAGAACCTCGGTAATCTCTCAAACGAAATTTCGGTACTATGACCATATGCCAATGAGTGGTTCCCACCTGGTCTTCAGTCGATTTAAGTTTATATCACCCTGCACACTTTAAGATGATTGTGAGCCTACCGATACATCTTATATAGAGCTGCTTAACATTTTTCATTTTTCTTTTCAGTTTAAAAAGGTTTAGACAGACCACTGATGTACTATCATTTTCTCTTTTGCTCGCCAGGAAACTCATTTTTGTTTTTCTATTGTTTTTGGGTTTTGAAATTTTTCGATGTTTTTGAATTTTTCAAATTTTGGAATTACTCCCCCTAAAATAAACAAACTTACAATAATTTTTAAAACACAAAGATATTTACAAAAATGATTTTCCGATGCGGATTACTCTTGCTTGACCTTAATGCCGTTTACCAATAATAAAAAGTCAAATCTGGATTTATCAAATGCTTTGGTAAAAAGGTCAGCACGTTGGTCATCGGTGTGGACCATGACAACATTGACGAGTTTCATAGTTAAACAATCACGTGTTAGGTGATATTCGAGACCAACGTGTCTGGTCAAAGAGTGCTGTACGAGATGACAATAATTCATAAAGCAGCTTAAATATCGACAAATATAGGAGAGATTAGAAATTCAAAACCGTATCCTGCAACTGCTTCGTGCATTGCAAGGAATCTGAGTGGTCTCCTAAGCTGGATATCCACCAGGTGTGGATTTCAAAGTCGATTTTGTAGCTACTGAGAAATCTCTTCACAGCAACAAGATCATAAACCTTCGAGTCCTGCTGGTCTTCCACATTGCACCAGCGAAGGTCTTTGTCTTTGACCCGATCAAAAACCATAACAACCAAATTTTGGCACATTTTTCATCTGGTCGAATTTTTCAACTTCATTCCTTTTTCCTCTCCATCAATGGCAACAATATTCTCCTAGATGTAACAATATTTTGGAGCCTTATGTCGCCGATCTTGTGCATGGACGCTCCACTATCAACAATCCTAAGACTATCAATAGTTCCTCCTGGAACATCCTGCACACTCATTCAGAGATTAGTTGGAGAGGGGGAACCAAGCTTTCACAGACTTGGGTCGTCCGTCATCATCGAGAATTGTGACATCCATTTCCCGATGATTTGGAATTGGTGTAGCTCCCCCTGAAACAGTTACTGGTTTTGGTTTCCAAATTTGTTTTTGTTTTTCATTTTTAATATCTGATTTAACAGACTGCGTTTGGACAACCTCCGGTTTTAAAACCTTATCAACTTCTTTTCGTTGTTTCTTTTTATGTTTCACTTCTTGTTGTTTAACAAGATGAGGGTCCTGTTTTGGTGAAACAGATCTTTTATGGTATTTGTTACCACGGGGGGCATCAACCTTTGCCTTTCCTTTCGTGAGATATGGACAATTTCTAACAATGTGCCCATACTCACAGCATTCAAAGCATGATCTCCGCTCAACAAACCTCGGAGTATCATAACTGTAGGAGCTTGATGATGAACTTCGTAATCTTGAGGTACTTGGTCGTACATCACAACCGTTTGTGTGTTGTGTGTAATTGTTTTGACTGTTTCTTTTCAAAATTTTACTTTGTTTAACAAAATCCGTGTTGGATTTGTTTTCGAAAGTTTCAATTTTATCAGTCCCTCTGGATTTCAAGAAGTTTACCTTATGTATCGTCTTCTTGTTTTGGCTTTGTTTGCCTTTTCCCTTTCCTTAGTGAACGTGATTTTGCTTTCGTTGATTGTTTTGTTGTTGCAATTTCTGATTCCCATATTTCTTTCTAACTTCAGATTTTGGGATAGGAGCACACTGAGTTACTACAAATCCCGGGCTCGACTTTCCCAAAAACTTACTGGTAGAATCTTCGAAAACTTTATCAATCAAAGATTGATTGACATTCTTGATTGGAAAATCATTATCTGAGTATATTTTATCAGATCCAATCAACGTGTAAAGCAAGTTCACGCTTTCACATCTTCCAGATGAGGATTCAACGGCCTTGGCTGTAGCAGTCACAAAGGGTTTTGCAGGTGGATCACAAAGAATATAATTTTCGAGAGGTATGTTTTCCTCTTTTGTTACCGTTTCTGACTGTTCAGAGTTAGTATCATTGGATTCATCATCTGACGAATCAGCATCCTCAACAATGACTGGAGGATCCTGCTTTCGTTCAGCTGTTGACACTTTCGCATCTGCTGATTCATCCGAATATGAAGATACTTCCTTTTTATAACCTAGCCCAAATGTGAATTCCTCAAGGCTCAATGAAACTGAGGGCTCAAAATGAGGTTTATTTTCCTCATAAGGCATCGAAGAATAATCGTGTTTAATAGGTGGTGGACATTTCTTATAACCTATGCACGTGACATCATTTTTCTTTTTCTGTATGTCAATGATGTGATCCAGCACATACCTAGAGTTTGAATAACTATTCAGCTTAAGCTGGATTGCCTCACTTTCACACTTAGCATAGGCCAACTCTTTTTGCATTAACTCGAGCCTTTCGATGTAAAGGTTTATTTCAGTTTGTTTTCTTGAAACCATTTTCGTTAGCTCAGTCTTATCCTTTTTTAATATTTCAATTATCTTTTTAAATTCCTTTTCATAATTTTCACGAAACATGTTGGCCTCTGTGCATTTTGAAAGATCCACTATCAACTTTTGATTGTGCATATTTGTCACTTCAAATTTGTTTTGCAAAGCCTCATGTTTGCTTTGCAAATCACACCACTTAGCATCAAAAGAAACATGTTTGTTTTGCAAGTCAGACAATTCAGCACTTAAAGCATCATGTTTGCTTTGCAACTCAGACATATTAGCATCTAAATCAGCACATTTAATACTTAAGCTATCACAATTAACGACAGTTGGTTCATCGACACATACCTGGCTAGAATCACTCTCAGATGTTGACCTATCTGCATCAGAATCAACAACCTCCCTTGATGATTCACATTCAGATCCATCCTCGCTTGAACTTGAACTTGAAGTTGTAACATCTTCAACTGAAGTTGAAACGTCTTCAACTGAACTATTTTCATGTTCAGAACTTTCATTGTTTCCCGAGGATTCACCATTGCTGGCATCTTTGACAATTTTGGCATAAAACGCCGTTTTTGTTCCTTGGATCAAGAGATGATGGTGCTACAGTAGAACGATGGCGCTGTGAGGCAACTGGTGGTAGTGGATTTCCATACAAGTCTGTGGTTGGAGCTGGCTTTACAGGAACTTGTATCGGATTGCCATACAAATCTGTTGTCATTTTCGGTTCACTTTGCTTTTGATTAGTAACCGATGCCCATTGTTCTGCCGTAATTCGAGGTGATGTGGGAGATTTGGCCCATGATGGCGACAAACGCGTGTTTGTATACTTACTTTCCGTATTAGATGCGGGTACGGGAGATTCGGCCCATGATGGATATAAATGTGTGTTTATATACTTGCTTTCCGTATTATACGGATTACCCCACCAAGCCGGATTCATTTTGAATGTATAATGAAGAATACCTGCTCAAAACACTCAAATCAAACAGTTTAGTGTGAAATGGAAACCTTCTGTTAGAAATATCACAAGTATGCGAAGATATGTGACGAAAATAGGGGTTTTCGTCGCTGATATGTTTGATTTCGTCGCTGAAAAGGTTATTTCATCGCTGAACGGGTGATTTCGTCGCGAAAGGTGATTTCGTCGCTGAAAGGTGATTTCGTCGCGAAAGGTGATTTCGTCCGGAAATGCCAAAAGTGATTTCGTCGCTGATCTGTTTTCGTCGCTTATTGAAGAAAATAGTCTGATTTCGTTGAAATTGGGTTTTCGTCCAGCTGGTTTTCGTCCAAGTGATTTCACCAGGGTGTTTTCGTCCAAGTGATTTCACCCCGGGTGTTTTCGTTGACTAAAGGTGAAGATATTTTTCAACAAAATGAAATCTTATCTTCTGACAAGAAGACTTCTTTTTCAAACTCACCTTATCTTATCACTTATCAGACTACTTTTTCAACAACTATCATGATGGTTTGTGTACATCTTTTTCAAACAATATTTTTATAATCAATAACAATTCGTAAACTCAAACAACCAGATTCAAACTCAAATACCCAGAAAGTTTGAAGAACAAGATGAAGTCAGATGAATATCCCGATGAGTTTATGAGTTTACCGGCCATTGGAAAATTTTCAGAACACAATTTTTGCGAAAATGTTCAATAAAAATCCCTTCTTAACATGTATAGGTGAAAAATAGCAAGATTTTTATAAGAAGAATCAACAAAAACACAAGATTTTCAAAGATTTAAACCTGATTTTTCTGAAAATATAAACTTTCGGTTTCAAAAATCAACAACAAATCTGGAAACACATGAAAATCTACTTGCTTTTAACAAGGAATCGAGCCAAAGCTCTGATACCAATTGTAGGTCCACCCGGAGGATCGAGTAACCTCTATTCCCTGTTTTCCGACAAACCCGAAAGTGCGGAATCCAAACGGGTAAGTTAAACCAAGTTACGAACACGTAAACACACAAGATTCACCGATTAACACTCCATTGTATTAATCTAGAAAACGGTTACAAAGCAATGTTTACAAGATGCTCTCATAAACTCTCAATGTGTGTGTGTTTACAGTGTGTTCGCTCTCAAATCTATTCAGACTTGTCTCTAAATGTTTCTGTTTGTTGTCTGTGTATTATATAGTAACTCTTGGACGAAATCCCATCGTCGACGAACACTCATCGACGAAATCAAACATCATGACGAAAACTCAATATATTAGACGAAATCATAAGGGATTTCGTCATAGGCTGTTTTCGTCCCTACTGTTTTCGTCCAACATGATGTAAGCCCAAGTCTGATGGAGGCACAATATTGGTTGATTGGCCCAACATTCATCTTTACGTAACTGAATTCAACAAATTCAGATTTGTAAAATTTAGCCAACTTGTGACATCATCATGACATCATCATGATGATGTCATGATGATGTGTAAACGGGAATTGGCCCGCGGCTCTCTGTGCTTCGCGTGTCGAACTCTGGGGCGCACGACGGAGGAATGTCGTGACGTCGGACTTGAGCCGAACCTAACCGGGTCGAACCGAGTCGAGTCGCGTCCACATAAAGTGTACCAACATTTATAATTAGAACTTTCTACACGAATGTATTCTTGTGTGACAACTCACACCCAGTGGTAGCCAGGAGGGTGCGAAGCACCCGACAAGCGCACACGCTCGCGCCCGGGCACGTGCACGGGACCGGGACGAGGGCGATGGGCGCAATGTGGCGATTTGATGGCGCACTTTGCACTTCGCACGCTCGCATCGCCGCGAGCCGCTTAGAGCCGCCTTTGGTATTTTTTATATGTGTCTTGGCCGGGTGTTGTCAACTAGAGATTGTTCAAATTCCACCAGTCAAATGATGAAGTTACAGAATTAATTATGCCATTGAGTTCTAAATTTATTTTATAGGTTTCAGAATTCATTGTGCTATTGAATTCTATAACTGATTTTATTGAAAGGTGCATTCAATATTCAGTTATCTTATTCGAATTCTAATCAGTATAAATACAAAGCTTTGTGCTTTGTTTTAGACACACTGAAAATCGTATCGTTCATACCACACACACAGCTTCAAACGATTTCCCTAATTTTGAATCTCTACGCACTCTTGTTTCAGGTATATTTTCAGGTGCTAGGCTAATCTCGGCAGTACATTCTGCTTAGGCTGTTGTACCCTGGGAAACAGACGGGTTTACCTGGGTGGCCCGAAATCTGTTTTAAAGGAAGCGTGATCTTCACGTGCCTCAGTCACCGTTGTTTTCTTGTAACTTGTTCTTAGGTTACTTTACATTTCTTGTATTGTAATTTCTTTTGGTTTAGTTATGTTCCTCTTTATGTATTGCAATCAGATTGTTTATTAATAAAATTGTTATATTATTTATTTTGTGAACGGTTGTCCTACACTTACCATTGCGTTCGTAGGTTCGATAAATGGTCCCAAGACAAAACCAGAACTCCGGCCGCCTCAGGACACCATCGGCCGCCACAAACCGCCACAAAACACCAACGACCACCCGTCACAAAACACCACTCACCACCCATATCTCTTTACTTCTTTCTCTCTCTTATTTCTCTCTCTAACCCTAGAGAAATCTGATAATAATGAGCATATCCATTAATTGAACTTCTCTTGAACTGTCGAGTGAATCCCTAGAGGATTTAATTGGATTTGGCAGAGTAAACCTTGAAAATCGAAGGCGACTAGATTTGCTGGTTCTCGAACTTAAACGAAAAAGGAAAGTCCTTCTCTGAATACTAATATGGTAAGAAATTGCTTCTTTGATACTCGTGTTATTGTTGTTACTGCCATTACTGTTACGTAGTGAAATCTGGTTATGATTTAGTGGAAAACCTTTAAGATTGCTAGAACCAGTTGAGGAAAATAAACTCTAACTTTGTTTGGAATAAATACATTTTTACCTGGTACCTGTGTACGCTGATTTGATTTGTGGCTAGAACCATTTTGAATTCGCAGTTCTATTGAATCTTGAATGCAAGGCCTACATTTATGATCTATTGAAAATAATTCATTAGAATGTATTTTGAATTCTTTGTGTTGCGACAAACTTCAGGACTAACAAAAATTATTAATCAATTGGTTCACAATTATCTCTTCAATTTGTTATGGATTTATTATTTCACCTCTAAAAACCGATACATAATATTACATATAAACCAATTTAATGTGATATTCAATAAAAACTTACCTAAAAAGCTATTCAAAATGTTGGATACATGTATAATTTATGTATAATTTAGACCATATCAGTGATATACTACCATCAAGGCATATAAAGGATCTCGTCATATACAATGTGACGCTTTTTTTTGTAGCCGCCACCACAACTGTGGCCAACAAAGGATCTCGTGATGGGTGAAAGGGAAGAAAGGTAGAAGTGATGAGAGGTCGGTATTAAACAACCGCCTGTAAGGTGACATTACATCTGATGAAGAAGAAAGGAGACTCAAAAGGCAAGGCAACAAAGCTTTTCAAATGGGGAGACGTTTTCAAACTCTACTTCTAATGCTCGACCTCCACTGGTGAGTAGTTTTTCATGTTTCTAATGCTCGTCCTCCACTGGTGAGTAGTTTTTCATGCTGAGCATGGTTTAGGCTAAACCGGTTTATTATTTAAGTAATTAAATCAGGGAATAAATTTAAAGACTTACTTTCCATTCCTCACATTTAGCATTCGTATTCACTCCTCACATTAATTCTCTATATTTTTATGAGTTTTAGATATAATATGATCAAGATAGAGAACCCAATTTGAATGCTCTAATATAATATGATGTAATCTTATTATCACATTAACTAAAGGTGTTTTTAGTTAACTCATACATAAATATGAAAATAGAGAACCCAATGTGAATGCCCTAATATGATATGATGTAATCTTATGTAATATGATACAATATTATGTTGTATTGCATAATATGATATACTACAATCAAGGCTTATAAAAGCACATACACCAACAAGATCCAATATTGTCTGTTTTCCCTTCAATCTCTCTACAATCAAAGCCTCTAATAATGCAAGCTCCAGTAACCACCAGAGAATTCAACTTAGCCGTCGTATCTTCTGATCCTAATCTCACCATAAACGATTTCAACCCTAGTTATGCTGAAGACAACTACTTTATTTCATCTCAATTTACGAATTTTGCAAACTCTCAGCCGAGCATCTTCCCTACAATCCTTCATCGGTATATCTAATCATATGTTGTTACATGTTATTCAACGATTAATCAATGTATTTGCTTGAAATCAGCTAGTTAACACTGGATCTGTTGTGCTTTTGGCAGAGTAAACGTCCAAAACCGATGCCGACTAGATTTGCGGATTGTCGAACTCATACGCAAAAGGAAAGTCCATATCTGAATATTTGTAAGAATTTGCTTTAATTTTACGCTCGTGTTATTGTTGTTACAGCCATTACAGTTGCGTAGTTAAATCTAGTTATGATTTAGTGGAAAAGGTTTAAGATCGATAGAACCATTTGAAGAAAATAATCTCTAACTTTGTTTGGAATAAATTGTTTGTCACTTTGTACCTGTGTATGTATGGTGATTTGATTTGCTGCTAGAACCATTAGAGGAAACTCATATCTCTCTCTCTCTCTCTCTCTCTCTCTCTCACACTCTCTCTCTCTTCAACTGCTTGCAATCACTCATATTATTTAAACATGACAAAATACGATAAACCCCCTCCCTCTGTGATTCATAGGGTCTCCCGGTTCATTTGTGCAATTCATTTTTTTTTTTTTTTTTTTTGCAAAAGAAGATATTAAAGAGTGTACCTATTGGCACACTAAAGGGCCTATTGGCACACCAAACCCTAGCAAAATTAGGGTTTATCTACGCAGCGTATTGGTCAATACGCAGCGTATAGGTTTAACCCTCTACGCTGCGTATTGACCAATACGCTGCGTAGATAAACCATGGATCTCAGTGCCTAATAACCAATCATTGCACAAAAAACAAGGGTTATATACGCTGCGTATAGGTCTATACGCAGTGTATATAAACCATTAAAATTTTTTTGGTCATTTTGGTAGGTTTGAGGGATCATTTTTTCACAAAGTTTAAATACGCTGCGTATTGACCTCTAAGCAGCGTATATAAAGGTCTGAAAATGTCTTTTATACCCTTGTGTTGAGGCTATACGAAGCCAAATACAAGGGTAGTTGTGTCATTTTGGTCTCATACGCTGCGTAGGGACCTCTAAGGAGCGTATATAAAGCTCCATTTTTGTATTTTTTTATTGTGTATTCCTTTGTTTATTTATAAAAAAAAAGAAAATTATTTATAAAAAACAATATTATTGGTAAATAATACAAATATAAATTATAAAAATAAAAAATAATATAAATATTATTAATTATAAAAATTAAAAAAGAAAATTATTTATAAAAAAACAATTTTATTGGTAAATAATACAAATATATTGTTTTGTTATCGTTTAAATTAAATTATCGTATTCCTTTGTTTATTTATAAAAAAAAGAAAATTATTTTAAAAAAAACAATATTATTCGTAAATAATACAAATATATTATATTGTTATCGTTTAAATTAAATTATCTTATCGAATTGCATCGTATCGTATCGTATCGTATTGCATCATATCGTATCGTATAGTGTATAGTATATAAGTCTCGTATAGAGGCCTATACGGGTGTTATTGTATAGTATAGTATCGTATCGTATAGTGTAGTATAAGTCTCGTATAGGTTTCCTATAGGTCTTATATATGCATATAGGATTAGACGGGACCTAAACCACACCTATACGATACCATATCACACTTATAGGCTTATACGAGGTCATTACGTGACCTATACGAGGCTATACGATACGATATCACACTTATAGGCTTATACGAGGTCAATACGTGACCTATACTACGTTATACGATACGATATCACACTTATAGTCTTATACGAGGTCAATACGTGACCTATACTACACCTATACGATACGATATCACACTTATAGGCTTATACGAGGTCAATACGTGACCTATACGACGCTATACGATACGATATCACACTTATAGGCTTATACGAAGTCAATACGTGACATATACTACGTTATACGATACAATATCACACTTATAGGCTTATACGACGTCAATACGTGACCTATACTACACCTATACGACACGGTATCTCACTTATAGGTTTATACGAGGTCAATACGGGACCTAAACCACACCTATACGATACGATATCTCACTTATAGGCTTATACGGGACATATACTACGCTATACGATATGATATCACACTTATAGGCTTATACGAGGTCAATACGGGACATATACTATGCTATACGATACGATATCACACTTATAGTCTTATACGAGGTCAATACGGGTGTTATATCGTATCGTATAGTATCGTATCGGGTGTTATTTTCCTTTTTTTTTATAAATAAACAAAGGAATAAACAAAAAAAAATACAAAAATGGAGCTTTATATACGCTCCTTAGAGCTCACTACGCACCATATAAGACTAAAATGACACAACTACCCTTGTATTTGGCTTCGTATAGCCTCAATACAAGGGCATAAATGACATTTTCAGACCTTTATATACGCTGAGTATAGGTCAATACGCAGCGTATATAAACTATAAGGGTTAAAAAGATAATTTTACCACAGGTTTGGGGTTAAAAATAATTTTACCACCCTTTATATACGCTGCGTATAGACCTATACGCAGCGTATATAAAGGTCTGAAAATGTCTTTTATACCCTTGTGTTGAGGCTATACGAAGCCAAATACAAGGGTAGTTGTGTCATTTTGGTCTCATACGCTGCGTAGGGAGCTCTAAGGAGCGTATATAAAGCTCCATTTTTGTATTTTTTTTTATTGTGTATTACTTTGTTTATTTATAAAAAAAAAAGAAAATTAGTTATAAAAAAACAATATTATTGGTAAATAATACAAATATAAATTATAAAAATAAAAAATAATATAAATATTATGAATTATAAAATTAAAAAAGAAAATTATTTATAAAAAAACAATTTTATTGGTAAATAATACAAATATATTGTTTTGTTATCGTTTAAATTAAATTATCGTATTCCTTTGTTTATTTATAAAAAAAAGAAAATTATTTTAAAAAAAACAATATTATTCGTAAATAATACAAATATATTATATTGTTATCGTTTAAATTAAATTATCTTATTGTATTGCATCGTATCGTATCGTATTGCATCATATCGTATCGTATAGTGTATAGTATATAAGTCTCGTATAGAGGCCTATACGGGTGTTATTGTATAGTATAGTATCGTATCGTATAGTGTAGTATAAGTCTCGTATAGGTTTCCTATAGGTCTTGTATATGCATATAGGATTAGACGGGACCTAAACCACACCTATACGATACGATATCACACTTATAGGCTTATACGAGGTCAATACGTGAGCTATACTACGTTATACGATATGATATCACACTTATATTCTTATACGAGGTCAATACGTGACCTATACTACACCTATACCATACGATATCACACTTATAGGCTTATACGAGGTCAATACGTGACCTATACGACGCTATACGATACGATATCACACTTATAGGCTTATACGAAGTCAATACGTGACATATACTACGTTATACGATACAATATCACACTTATAGGCTTATACGACGTCAATACGTGACCTATACTACACCTATACGACACGGTATCTCACTTATAGGTTTATACGAGGTCAATACGGGACCTAAACCACACCTATACGATACGATATCACACTTATAGGCTTATACGGGACATATACTACGCTATACGATATGATATCACACTTATAGGCTTATACGAGGTCAATACGAGACATATACTATGCTATACGATACGATATCACACTTATAGTCTTATACGAGGTCAATACGGGTGTTATATCGTATCGTATAGTATCGTATCGGGTGTTATTTTCCTTTTTTTTATAAATAAACAAAGGAATAAACAAAAAAAAAAAACAAAAATGGAGCTTTATATACGCTCCTTAGAGCTCACTACGCACCATATAAGACTAAAATGACACAACTACCTTTGTATTTGGCTTCGTATAGCCTCAATACAAGGGCATAAATGACATTTTCAGACCTTTATATACGCTGAGTATAGGTCAATACGCAGCGTATATAAACTTTGTGAAAAAATGATCCCTCAAACCTACCAAAATGACCCAAAAAAGTGTAATGGTTTATATACGCTGCGTAGAGAACTATACGCAGCGTATATAAACCTTGTTTTCTGTGCAATGATTGGTTATTATGCACTGAGATCCATGGTTTATATACGCTGAGTATAGGTCAATACGCAGCGTATAGGGTTAACCCTATACGCTGCGTATTGACCAATACGCTGCGTAGGTAAACCCTAAGTGTGCAGATAGGCAAACTGGGTGTGCAGATAGTTAGTGCCATATTAAATTTGCACTTGAAGATAAAAATGGAGAGCAATGGATAGTCAAATATCTTGCATGCACACGTAGCCTTAGTCTAGGTTGGAAATACTTTGGAGTTGGACATAATTGACGATTGGAGATGTTTTGCTCTTCCATTTAGTTGAAACTACCAAATTTAAGGTGAAATACTTATAGCATGCTTTTCTATAACCTTGGTTTTAAAAGATGCATCCTAACGTAGTTCTAAAAGCACGTGCCTTAGGCGCGAGGCAATTGGTAATTAAAACGCCTCAAAACCGATCATAACATACATGTGTAGTAATCTCAAATGTTCTTACTTCTGTAGATTTATATATAAAGGGAAATTGTTCTAATGAAGTTGATTGTGATGTAGATATAGCCTTTTCCATTTGTGAGCACATTCAGAAACAATTAACTCCGAGTAACTATTTTGGCTTGGCTCTACATATTCACACACCCTTCTCCTATTTGTACACCCTTATGTATGCCGACCATGTAGTCAACCTCGTACAACGTCAAATTAATTACATGTAAGCCAAGTATACAGTCTGTATGCAGGGATTATACCATAGCTTTTAAAGCCACGTACATGCCTGTAAGTGGCGTACCTCAGACTAATCTGACTATAATATGACGTTGTGTTTGCACGTGATTAAAGTTATACACCGCGTATAGAGGTATACGCGGCGTATATATTGAATTTTGAAGTTTACAAATAGTTTCATACAGAAGATTCTTAAAGGCTCGTTGGCATCTTTATATTCTACTATTTTTCTTTCAACATATTACAAATGTCACCATTCCGGGACGACAGCTATTTCTGGGTAGTAAACGAGTCATGGGTGCCTAAAACCAATCTGGTAACATTTATTAAGTTAACTTAAATTTCTTATTGATTACTAGAATTATTGTCGTCAGCCTGCACACGCTAGGATTTGCAGAAACAACAGTTAGAACCCCAGCCGTCATATACAATGCGACTCTTTTTTTTGCAGCCACCACCACAACTATGGCCAACAAAGGATATCGTGATGGGTGAAAGGGAAGAAAGGAAGAAGTGATAAGAGGTCGGTATTAAACAACTGCCTGTAAGGTGACATTACATGTGATGAAGAAGAAAGGAGACTCAAAAGGCAAGGTAACAAAGCTTTTCAAATGGGGAGACGTTATCAAACTTTACTTCTAATGCTCGACCTCCACTGGTGAGTAGTTTTTCATGCTTCTAATGCTCGACCTCCACTGGTGAGTAGTTTTTAATGCTGAGCATGGTTTAAGCTAAACCGGTTTATTATTTAAGTAATTAAAACAGGGAATAAATTTAAAGACTTACTTTCCATTCCTCACATTTAGCATTCGTATTCACTCCTCACATTAATTCTCTATATTTTTATGAGTTTTAGATATAATATGATCAAGATAGAGAACCCAATGTAATGCTCTAATATAATATGATGTAATCTTGTTATCACATTAACTAAAGATGTTTTTAGTTAATGACGGGTGGTCCGTAGGACAACCCTTTGTGATGTTAAAAGTCAAGTTTATCCCTCATTTAAGTGTGTAATTATCTCGAATTAGATAACTACTGTTGCTTATGTCTCAGGTGCGGTTTGGCGGCTTAAAGTGAAGAAAAAATGCAGCTTTGGAAGGTTTGAAGTTGAACGGGTCGAGTGTGGAGCAAAAGATGCAACAAAGAAGAACCATCAGCTTTCCACCGTAAATTACGGTCCTACCGTAATATTTAATATTACGGTGGACCTGAATTCCACCTGGAGGCTGCCGTAAACCAGAAGATTTGTATCGTAACACTTTTATGTGCACCGTAACTTACGGTGGAGCCGTAAGTTACGGTGGTGGCTGCGAGAAAACGTGTAACTGCCTCATTAAGTCAGTTTTTATTGTGTCTTTTCAAGTATTCTCATTTTTGGACGTTTTTGGTAGACATTGGGGGCGATTTTGCTTGTTCTTGCTTGGTTCTAAACAATTCCTAACATTCGGTTTGTGTATTCGATTCATATGAACATTAATCATTGTGTGAAGATGATGTACCAAGTCATGCGTGGCTAAACTTTTGGTGATCATCCTAGATGTAAGGTTTGCTTTTGAAACACTATGTTTGTGCTTGAATTTCTAGAATAATAACTTTGAATGTTTGTTTGAGTTATTATGGTGTTTGGATATTTGTTTGTAAATTGTTGATTATTGTTTAATGTTAATCTAAACCATACGTTCTTGGTGCCGCTGGCAATCGAGATATCATGGGAGGGATTAGGGTTGGATAATTGTCAATTGATCATCGAGTAACAACCTCGCATTTTATAATCCGAGTACTTAGTTCTCTTTCATCACAAACAGATAATCAAACACGAGCCATGTCTATGTGGTTCTTTCTAGTTAAGCATAAACATTAGTGTGGATTAAAACCTGAAATCTAGGATGGTCGCTTGTTCCTAATCTGTTTACAAAAACACTCTTTGATTTGCAATTCAATTAGTTAATATTAGTTCTTAAAATCAAAACAATCAACTCTTGAATTTTAATTTCTGCAATCTTAGTTTAATCTTAGTTTAAGTGCAAAGCTATATAATCGCCATACTTTCCACAAACTCCCTGTGTTTTACCACTATATTTTAGTTGTTATTGGGATTAAATTTGCGTGTACCACGACAAGCACGTCAAATTTTGGAGCCGTTGCCGGGGAGTAGTGCGCAACGTGTGTCAAAATTTGTTAGTTTTGCTTTGTTATTTTCGGGTTTACACTGGTGTGTTTAGTGTGCAGGTTCTACAGGTGCATGCATACTAGAGGCTCTCACAAAGCGTCACCATTGTCATTTGATCCGGAGATCGAACGAACTCTAAGGAAAAACCGAGTTTTACTACGCGAAAACAGAATCATTGGTTCACCTACTTCACCCATTACACCAAGAAACATCATGGAAGAAACACAAGTACCACCCACAACGGGTCAAACGACCTCATCATTTATACCTACTTCCACACAACCATCACCAAACACAACCATACCAAATTCCACTACAATTCCTACTCCACCTCATGACACTACACCATCTAACACCACACAACCGATTACTACTCAAAATGAACCTAATCTTTCCTTTAGCCCATCTACTACGATTCCACCACTCACTCATTTCTTCCCAGTTTCTGGTCAATCATCTTCCCATTATTCAATACCACCAAATACAACCATTGTCCATGCTACTTCAACATTTAGACCATCGAACCAAGCGGGATTTCAATATTCAACTCTTCCAATTAGGCAAACTTCGGGTATAAGGGGAGATGGATATGAGGAAGGATACGAAGATTTTGAGGGCTATGATGAAGATGGGTACGCTTATGAAGGTTATGGTGATCAAGGAGAGTTCGGTTATGTGCAAAGTCAATCTCAAGGTATGGTGGAATACCGCAACAACAACTCATACCACAACACATTAGGCCAAGGCCACAAGGGCCACCAATGCAACGCCCTATTCCATTGCAACAAGTTCGGCCACAACATGTACAACCACAATTTCAAAGGCCAATTCAACAACCACCGATGCCACAACAACAATTTCAACCACCGTTCGTACCACAAGGGCATATACCAAGACCTATGGGTCCTATTCGTCCAAGGGGTCAATTGGGTGTTCCAAGAAGGCATCTTAGGGAACAAGCAAGGGGAATAGAGGCACATTTCAGGCCGATAATTACTCAAAACCCTTCACCGGTGGTTATCCCTCACAATAATCAAGGGAGAACCTTTGAAGTAAGAACAAAATCTTTGCAAAGTTTGCCGAAATACAAGGGGCAAGCAACGGAGGAACCGTATTTCCACTTAGAGGCCTATAACTCGATTTGCAATACTCTTGGGAGTCAAGGTTTTTCGGCTGATGATATCAAGTTGGTCTTATTTCAATTTTCGTTGGAGGACAAGGCAAAGAAGTGGTTCTACACTTTGCCTTCAGCATCTATATATACTTGGGCGGAGATGCAACAAATTTTCTTAGATGAATTTTACACCGCCCAAAAGACCAACGATGCTAGAAAAGGATTGAGGAGCTTCCAACAACAACATGGTGAGATGTTCCATGAGGCATTTGAACGTTTCAATATGATGATTAAAAATTGCCCTCACCATGGGATTGAACTTTGGGAGTTGATGAATGCCTTCCACGAGGGGTTGAGTGCCGAGGATGCTCGAGATTTAATGTCCATTACCGGTGGGACTTTTGGCACAAATTATGAAAATGATGATTGGGAGTTCTTGGAGAATATGGCAAGTACATCAAAGAGAAAGGCTCAAGCATCGAGGAGAGCGCGACCGGCCATTGCCCGACCTCAAGTGCACGCAATAGATGATGGTAATGTTCAAACTACTAACCAAATTTATGATGTTTGTGCTTTGTGTAATGAAATAGGTCACGCGGCTGAAAATTGCCAAGGAATGGTGGAAGGGCAATATGAAGAGGTGCATGCGGTTCAAGGTCAAGGTCAAGGAGGGGGTGGTAGAAACTACAACAACATGAACTCTAATACTTACCACCCCGGGTTGAGGAACCACCCAAATTTTCGCTATGGGAACCCCTCCAATCAAGCTAATCCGAACTTTCAAGGTAGCCAAGGTAACTTTGGTTCACGTCAACCGTATAACAACCAAAGTGGATATCGAGGCGGGAACAACCAAGGCTATCAAAAGCAATATCAAACGGGTAAAGAACAAGGGGGGTCTTCGGGTGGAAATGAGATGATGGAGATGTTAAAAAGCATGCAAGTGGAGATGCAAAAACGGAACCAACTCGATGAAGTCCGAATGCAAAAAGATGAGGTTCGTGACAAAAGCATCCAATCACTAACAACACAAATGGGTCAATTGGCAACCGATGTGGCGGAATTGAAGAAAAACAAGGGTCAACTTCCTAGTGACACCAAGGTAAATCCATCACACGGTTCGTCAAGAGGTAATGTTAATGTTCATCATGTTAGTGTTTTGAGAAGTGGAAAAGAGTTTAAAGCTAATTTGTCACCCGAATTAGTTGAGGGGGTAGTTGAGGACATCACGGGTAATGATAGTGATGAAGACGTTTCACCGGTTAAACCAAAAGAATTAAAT
This sequence comes from Helianthus tuberosus, assembly GCA_030545235.1. Lineage (NCBI taxonomy): Eukaryota > Viridiplantae > Streptophyta > Magnoliopsida > Asterales > Asteraceae > Helianthus > Helianthus tuberosus. The sequence goes on from JARYGA010043688.1 coordinate 18,067, forward strand.
GTTAACAAACCGGGTTTGGGTGAAAATGAAAAGAGTGAAAAAGTTGAGGGTGAACCGAGTCAAGTCCCGTTTCCATCGGCTTTACTTGACCCGGGTAAGAAAAATTTTATTGCATCGAGAGGTCCCCAAAAAGAAGAATTGTGGGACATGTTTAAACAAGTTAAAATTAACCTTCCACTTCTTGATGCAATAAAACAAGTACCCGCTTATGCAAAATTCCTAAAAGAATTGTGTACACAAAAGAGGCAAAATAAAAAGAAAATGCCTAAGCGGGTCGATTTAACCGGGCAAGTGAGTGCGGTTTTGAACGGGGAGCTTCCTCCTAAGCTCCAAGATCCGGGCACGCCATTAATTAACATACAAGTTGGTAATTTTCAAATGGCTAAGGCGTTGCTAGATCTTGGAGCCGGGGTTAGCATTTTACCGAGGGGCTTATATGACCAATATGATTTTGGTCCGTTAGCAAGAGTGGAGACAACGGTTGTTTTAGCCGATTTGTCTCATAAGTTACCCCGGGGTATGGTTCAAAATGTCATTGTTAAAATTGATGAGTTTTATTACCCGGTTGACTTTTTAGTCTTGGACTACTCATCGGCGGACCCCAAGCAACAACAAAACGTAATTTTGGGTCGGCCATTTTTGAGCACCGCACATGCAGTTATCGATTGTAGATTTGGTACAGTCGATATGAATTTTGGAAATCGAAAAATGCGTTTGAATGTTTTTACTAACAATTCTAATGCTAATGGTGTTGATGAGTGTTTCATGGCAGATATAGTTGACGGATGCAACCCGCATGAGTATGAGGAGGATGGTTTGGATGTTTGCCTGTGTGATTTTTCTGAACAGGTACATGCTTATGCACTCCGGGTTGAAGAGGAAAAACAAGATGCGATGGCGTTGAAAGAAGGTCGACCGCCATGGACCCACCAGTTTGAAGGCTTACCAGCAGAAATAGATTCGGGTACTAAACCATCATTAGAGGAACCGCCAAAGTTGGAGCTCAAAGACTTGCCGAGCCACTTGAAGTATGTGTTTTTAGGGGATAATGACACTTTACCGGTCATTATTGCCTCTAATTTGGAGTTGGCACAAGAGCAAGCATTGTTGGAAGTCTTGAAAGAAAACAAGGGAGCTATCGGATGGACAATTGCCGATCTCAAAGGAATTAGTCCATCAATTGTCATGCACAAAATCATTACAACCGAAGATGCCAAACCGACACGAGAAGCTCAAAGGGGGTTGAATCCGAACCTAAGGGAGGTAGTTAAAAAGGAGGTAATTAAATGGTTGGATGCGGGAATCATATATCCGATTTCGGATAGTGCTTGGGTGAGTCCCACCCAAGTTGTGCCTAAGAAGGCCGGTATTCAAGTAGTCAAGGACGAAAGTGGCGAACAAATTGCCACCCGACCGGTTAGCGGGTGGCGTGTATGTATTGACTACCGAAAATTGAATGCCGCCACTTCTAAGGACCATTTCCCGCTACCTTTCATTGACCAAATTATTGAAAAATTATCGGGTCAAAAATATTACTGCTTTTTGGACGGGTATTCGGGTTACAATCAAATAGCAATACACCCGGATGACCAACACAAGACCACCTTCAGTTGTCCATATGGTACCTTTGCCTTTCGGCGAATGCCATTTGGCTTGTGCAATGCTCCGACAACTTTCCAACGATGTATGATGAGTATTTTCTCGGACATGGTTGGAGAGTCGCTCGAAGTATTTATGGATGACTTCTCCATTTTTGGCACTAGTTTTGATGCTTGTCTCAACGAATTACAAAAGGTTTTAAAAAGGTGCGTTGAGAAAAATCTAGTGCTAAGTTGGGAGAAAAGTCATTTCATGGTGCAAGAGGGCATTTTGTTGGGTTATGTAATTTCTGAAAGAGGGATGGAGGTGGATAAGGCAAAAATAAGGGTAATAGCATCTTTGCCACCTCCGAAAAATGTTAAGGGTGTAAGGTCATTCTTGGGACATGCGGGTTTTTATAGACGGTTCATAAAAGGTTTTAGTGTTATCACCAAACCTTTATGTAACTTATTATTAAAAGATGTCCCATTTGATTTTACTAACGAGTGTATGCAAGCTTTTACTGTTTTGAAGGAACACTTGGTCAAAGCACCTATCTTGCAACCACCGGATTGGTCAAAGCCGTTCGAGATAATGTGTGATGCAAGCGACACCACTATTGGTGCAGTTTTGGGTCAACGGGTTGATAGAAAGCCGGTGGTGATTTACTCTGCAAGCAAAACTTTATCCGAAGCGCAACTCAATTACACCACAACCGAAAAGGAGTTATTAGCGGTGGTGTATGCTTTGGATAAGTTTCGTGCTTATATTTGGGGGAGCAAAGTGGTGGTTTATTCGGATCATAGTGCGGTCCGATACTTGATGGAGAAGAAGGACGCGAAGCCTCGGTTGATTCGATGGGTATTCTTGTTACAAGAGTTTGATTTAGAAATCCGAGACAAAAAGGGAAGTGAGAACGTAGTGGCGGATCACTTGTCTCGGATTCCGGTGGAAGGGATCGATGATGTTAGTGAAATCAATGAGAGTTTTCCCGACGAGCAATTACTAGCCGTTTCTACCTTTGTTGCACCGTGGTATGCTCACTATGTCAACTATTTAGCCACGGGTGCCATCCCAAGTCATTGGACCAAAAAGCGTCGACAACAATTTATGGTCCAAGTGAAGCAATACATTTGGGATGAACCGGATCTTTTCAAGATTGGACCGGATCAAGTTATACGAAGGTGTGTGCCCGAGACAGAAGTGTTGGAAATTTTGACCCATGCTCATTCGTCCGCATGTGGAGGTCATTTTAGTGGGCACAAAACAGGCTATCGGGTGCTCTCATGTGGGTTCTATTGGCCCACCATTTTCAAGGATGCTTGTGAGTTTGCTAAGAATTGCATAAATTGTCAAAAGATGGGAAGCATATCGAAGAGGGATGAGATGCCTTTACAACCAATCTTGGTTGTAGAGATATTTGATGTATGGGGTATTGACTTTATGGGTCCCTTCCCAAATTCGAATGGCTTTCTATACATTTTGGTGGCGGTGGATTATGTCTCGAAGTGGATTGAAGCTATTGCAACACGAACAAACGACCATTCGGTTGTTTGTAAATTTGTTCAATCCAACATTTTCTCTCGTTTTGGCATCCCACGGGTTATCATAAGTGATGGTGGTTCGCATTTCAAGAACTTCAACTTCAGGAAATTATTGAAGAGGTATAGCGTGAATCATCGAATTACCACACCTTACCATCCGCAAACGAGTGGACAAGTCGAAGTGTCCAACCGTCAAATCAAAGAAATTCTCATGAAGACGGTAAGAACGGATCGGAAGGATTGGTCAAGTAAGTTAGATGATGCATTGTGGGCATACCGAACGGCCTACAAGACTCCAACTGGCACAACGCCTTACCGGATGGTGTATGGAAAGGGTTGTCACTTGCCAATGGAGTTAGCGCATCGGGCACATTGGGCAATTAAGACGGTCAACGCGGATTATGATGAGGCGGGAAAGTTGAGAAAGCTACCATTAAGCGAGATAGAAGAAATCCGAGATGAGGCATATGAATGTCCATCGGCGTATAAAGATAAACTCAAGAAGGTGCATGATGCAAAATTGCGAAAGAAAACGTTCGAAGTGGGTCAAAAAGTTTGGTTGTATAACTCAAGACTCAAGATGTTCGTGGGCAAGCTTAAAAGTAAATGGATGGGCCCGTATGTTGTTCGGAGAGTTGGGAGGTTTGGAGATGTAGATATCCAAGATGAGCACACGCTAAAACAACAAACGGTGAACGGTCACCGGTTGAAGCCATACTTGGAAGGGAACGACATCAATAACTTGGAGCTTGACAAAGCGGGCTACATCTTACGCCCGGTCGACGATGAGCAACCATGAGAGGCCCAGGTTTGGTAGTGTAAATAGTAGCATTTTATTTTATTTTGTTTCGTATAGTTTGCACGATTATCGTATTTCTTTGAAATCCGTGTTTGAAACAAGTGTGGGGATATTCGGGTCACGAATTACTCTAACATTGTGTTGAGGACAACACGGAACTTTCGAGGGGGTAGGGTGATTTTTACACGTTTTTGAAAATTTTAAAAAACATAAAAAAGATTGACAAAACTTAAAAAAAAAAATATATAAAAAATGAACCTTAAAAATCACATTTTGAGCAAATAAGAAATGCCCAGTTCATACCGTAAATTACGGCATGACCGTAATTTACGGTGGGGAGTAAATTGATTAAGTCTTTACGGTGATAAGCTCCTGATTTACGGTAGGAGTTGTTGTTTAAGTTTCACCGTAACTTACGGTCTTACCGTAAGTTACGGTACGCAGAAAAAATGGGTCCGTCGTTCTGGGTTCCGCATTTATAAAAAAAAAAAAAAAAACATCATAACATCAGATTACGTGAGTTCACCCCAACCATACATTCTCTTATCCATCTCTTTCACCTATCACTTTCACAAAGACCCACAAATCTCCATAACCTTCTTCAACCTTAATTCTTCTATATCTCATTCAATTTTTGTCCAAATCAAGTGAAATTGAAGTCTAACTTGACTAATTTTTCCCAAGCTTGTCGATTGTGAGAAGAGATTTCTGAAAAAACGCAATTTTTGGGATCGAATTCTAAACCCTAGGCTCGAAAATTTTGGGGCTTTTTGAAGTTGTTGCCTCATTTGTGTTTCTTACATCTTCAAACAAGGTATGGAAGTTTATTTACTATGTTTTGTTGATGCATTGTGAAGATTGAGGTTATTTAGGTTATTTGCTCATACCCACTTGCTTGTTCATAGTTTTGACTTGTTGCTTGTTCTTGAACATGATTATGGTTTGTAGATGTAGGATTGTTAGTAAAGTAGTGAACTTTTGGGATGCTCTACATTGTAGAGACACCATGCCCGATTTTTGAAAAATTCTTGATACATTTTTTGGTTCACTAACATCTACAACCATGATAACAAGCAAGTGTGGGGATATGTTGGAGAAAAGAGTCTAATTTTGTTTCGTTTGGTTGTGTTGTTTGCTCTAATGTGTGTAGGAATGGCACGAACAAAAGAAAAGACCGGAGCTAGTTCATCTTCGTCTTTGAAGGGAAAGGGTAAACAGCCGGAACAACAACCAAAGAAGAGACAATACATGGGTCGAGTGGATGAAAGCGAAAGTGGAAGTGAGGAAGAGATGGAGTTGGACCCGGCTGAAAAGCCAAAATGGAATTCGGGTCCATTAGATGATCAAGCAGAGGAGTGGCAACCGACACTCTACCATGACAGCATGAATAAGTTGAAGAACAAGGCTGTTGTATTCATTTGTGAAAGAGAAGTTAATGAGGTTCATTTTGGCCAGTTTGGTGTGTTTGATAAATTTCGCGCTTTAGGTTGGGAAGGGGCGCTTAGTTGTTATGATAAAGATAAAAACAACTTGTTCATAGCTGAAATACAAGAATGGATGGCAACTCTTAAATGCAACACGTATAACAGGCCATCCCACATGAAGCTAACGGGTATAGTGCATGGAATTCCGGTGGAAATGTCCTTCGACACGTTGAAGAAGCTTGGGAAATACGATAGTCTTCCAGCCCGTGATTACATGATACCGACTCTTGATGACCTCCTGGTTAAACCGGAGAAACATACTCGATGGAATGATATGTTGGCAGCAATATTTTTACCCGGTAAATACAGTGGTATTCTATACCGGAAGAATCTAAAAATAGAAGCTAAATTGTTGTTAGCCATATGTGTTCTCAATGTTATTCCACGAAGGGGAGACAAGGAGCAGGTGAGGTTTCCCGAAGTACCCGTTCTGTACTCGCTAATGCATGGGTCTCCGCGTTTTCCGATACGCTATCTGATCATGAACCACTTATGGATCTGCCGGAATAAGTATGGAAGAGACATTGTCCCGTATTGTCGAATAATTACGGTGTTAATGAAACAACAAAAGGCGATAACATCTGAAGATCGAGGAGCAACAAAAAGGCATCAGCCTTTTACGTTGGATAAGTTGGGGATTGGGTGGTCATATACACAATCGGAGCGTTATCACAAGTTAAAGTCGGAAGGGCAAAGGTGGAGGGCACTAAAGTTGGGTGCACGAGATTTGTTACCGAGTGAGCCGGACGAGCCAGAGAGTGATGAAGAAGTAGTTCCAAGTGGAGATGAGGACTATGCGGACGAGCCGCATGGTGGTGAAAATGTTGGTCAAGGGGGTTATGGTAGAGGATATGGTGGTATGTTCTATGATTATACGCAGCAATCTTATGTGCCGGGTTGGGCTTACGAAGGCACAATGCAAGAAGTGATTGAGAATCAACGTCCTCCGGCATCCGTGTTTGATACGTGGTCAGGTTCGGAAAGGACGTTATTTGATCAAAATACGAGGAATAGTGCAAGTATAGAGCGGTCCTTGAAACAAACTCTTGATCGTCACTAGGCGTGGAATCGCACACATGCGTATTCCCGTGAGGTTGAAATAAATAATCGTTATCATGTCGGGCGGCCGGTGGTTGTGGATCCACAATATGTGGATTATGCATCTCTACCACCGTATGATGGTAGTGTTTCGTATCCAACCCCGCCGATCCACCACTCGCAATGGATTGACCCAAGGCAACAAGAAGGAGCACAACAACAACAAGGTGGAAGTAGTAGCGGCTCATTTGCGTTCGGTGAATGGAACGACATGATGTCTTCCATGTTTGGACCTCCGGGACCGCGCTATTATTAGTCAGGTTGTGTTCTCCCTTTGTATATTTTTGTGCATATTTGTTAGTTGTTTGTTTATGGTTGGGCGGTTGGGTGGTGTTTTGATATGTTGTGTTTGGGTTGGTGAAAGTTGGCGGTGTCATGTTTTAAAAGAAGAAAAACTTAAAAAAAAATTATAAAATGAAAAGTACAAAAAGAAATTTGTGGTTTGAGTGAAGAAGCTTTTTGTTGGTGTTGAATGATTTTAGTGATCAAAGCCTCCTAAAACCATACATTGGGGTCAATGTATCCCAAGTGTGGGGATGGGGGGAATTTTTGAAGATTTTGAAAAATTTTGAGCCAAGCGAAACGATGTGAGAATTTGAACACCCTAGATTAGCCCTAAATTGATGCACCGGCAACCCTTGATACCTTTTCATTCTTGGTGAGAGTTGTAACCACACTTGTAAATAAATAATGATTGTCTTTGATGAGAGTGGTTACGGGTGGTGGTGCATTAGAACTTGTGCTTGAATGCGATTTGAGTCCTTAGTTAGACATGAATGTAGAAAGGATAAGGGCATTTAGGTAGCCTCGTCGTTGGTGTGAGCGAGTGTGGGATTTGGGGGGTTGGACCTCATAAGTTATATATATGAGCATGGTAGTGAGAGGGGCGGGGGTTTGGACATTTAGTTGCTCAATTTTGTGCCTAAAAGCCTATCGTTTGTTACCCCTAGCTACTTACCTAAAAATTTACCCAAATTTGACCCGGTCTTATAGTGTTAGTAATAGTTTTAGTAGTTTTAGTAGTTTGAAGTAGATATGTTTGATGTTTCATTGTTTATTTGTTTGCTTTGATGAAAAAAAAAATTAGAAACGAAAAAAAAAAAAAGAAAAGAAAAAAGAAAAAAAAAAAGAGAAAAAGCAATGAAAAATGAAAAAATGAATGATGTTTAGTTGTCTTGTAAATAGTAGTTTAGATTGGTAGTGTTAGTTTGTTTGTTTTTATGTAATAAAAAGATCGGGTTAAATTTTCGCTACTTCATATATATTCCATTTCCTACCCATACACCTAGCCACGTTACAACCTTGAAAGTCCCTTTGATTTGCATTCATATTTGGCAGTTGAAGGAGAAGGATCGATTTAGGTACAAGCCTATGATTGTGCAACCACCCGTTTGCCTATTGTGTGTCTAGCTTATCTTTGCTAGTATTCACTTGTAGCCGAGAGGAGAGACATAGTGAGGGGTGCATTAGTTGGGTGTTAAAAAGGGGTTAGTAAAAGGATTGTGTTGATACATGTATGTGGACGCGACTCGACTCGACGCGACTCGTTTCGGTTCGACCCGGTTAGGTTCGGCTCAAGCCCGACGTCACGACATTCCTCCGTCGTGCGTCCCAGAGTTCGACACGCGAAGCACGAAGCGCCGCGGCCTTTCCCGTCGACACATCACCATGACATCACCTTGATGATGTCATGATGATGTCACCATGTTGACTACACTTCAAAGATATGAAACAGATTAAATGATGTATGTGCATGCATGATGAATTGGGCCTCCACTGTTTGGGCCTAAACCCAAGTCGACGAAACAGACAGTTTCGTCAATATTGTTTCCATTTCGTCGAGCTGAGGCTTGATTCGTCGAGTCCTGTCTGTTTCGTGGTGCTGTGTGTCTATATATATAGACTGAAGACAGAAGAGAAAAAAGAAGAGAACACAGCGACACAAGAACAGAGCACACACACACGAGAGAGAGAGTTTACAGAGCACATTTGTAAACCTTGATTTGTAACTGACTTTTCATAGTTTTAATACAGTGGTGTTAAACGGTGATATTTGCGTGTCGTGTTTTTACGTGTTCCGTCTCGGTTTGCTATTCCGGTTGGATTCCGCACAACCGGAGTGGTTCGTATACAAGGATTAGGCGACTAGATCCTCCCCTAGCCGGACCTACAAGTGGTATCAGAGCCTTGGCTCTTCTCCTTGTTAAAACCGAGGTGTTCTTGGTCATTTTTCGGGTTTTTAAAGTTCATAATTTTCTGGAAAACATCTTAAAATCGGTTTAAATCCTGTTGTTTGCTGAAAGTTCATATAAAAACCTTGTTGTTTATCATTTTTACATGATTAAAAGTGGTTTTTAGTGAAGTTTTAAGCATTTACTCGTGTTCGGAAAGTTTCGGGTCACCGGAAAACTCATAGTTTTACCGGAAAGTTCATAGTGTTCTTATCTTCTTCAAACTGTTCTTCAAAGTTTTAACTTTTTGATCTTGTAAAATTATTTGTAAACTTGTTTGTGCATTGAAAGGAGTTAATTGATTATAATATTGCATGCCATACTTGGTTGGTCATTTGAAGCATGGTGTGTAGTTGAAAAGTTGTGTCTATTGTGTCAGTAAAGACATAAGGTTTGAAAAAGTTTACCTACTATTTGTCACCAACTAAGGAGATAAGATTTAAATTGGAAAATATATTTTATTTGCATGTCATATTAGTCAACAAAATCAGCCAACGAAATCAGTTTCGCCAAGGAACACAAACTTTTGATAATTTAATATCAGTTTCGTCGCAAAAACTTTGTTTCGTCAGAAATTCTGTTTCGTCGCAAAAACTCTGTTTTGTCAAAAAAAAAAAAACAAAAAAAAAAAAAAAAATTTGTTTCGTCAAAAATCCAGTTTCGTCGCAAAAATCCAGTTTCGTCGTTCTTTAATTCAAAAGACTTGTCTTTTTTTTTTTTTTTTTTTAACAGAGGACTTGTTTAAGTGATTTAACTGTTTGTTTGAGGTGTGATTTTACATTAAAAATGAATTCGATGTGGGGTGTTCCGATAAATACAGATCCAAATCAAACAGCCTTTGTGACTAGCACAGACATGTATGGCAATACTATCCAAGTTCCGGTGCCTCCAAAAACAGACATGTATGGAAATCCGCTTGAACCAGTTCCTCAACAGCAAAGCCAACGACCTCTCAGACCAACTGATATGTTCGGAAATCCATTACCTGTTCGATCTACCGGACCAACAGACATGTATGGGAATCCACTTCCTCCTCAATCTACCGGACCAACAGACATGTATGGAAATCCGCTTGAACCAGTTCCTCAACCAGTGCCTCAACAGCAAACCCAAAGGCCTCCTGTGACAACTGATCTACATGGCAATCCCATTCAAGTTCCTGTTAAGCCAGCTCAGCATGGGAACCAGAACCCTTTCAGAAATCAAGGAGACCAGCAGAATCAGAACAGGAACAATGAGCGTACGTTGATACCTGTCAACAACCAAAGCCAAGCAGGACCATCAAATGCTAACCAGGCACTTGTGGTTCAAGTATATGATGTTGGTGATTGGTCAATCCGGTTGAGTAGTGATGCTCCAGATGGAACAGCTTGTTTTGCTGAGGTTGTCAAGGATTTAAATCACGCCAGTGGTGGAGAATCTTCCGCAAATGGTGGTGAATCTTCTGAGGATGAAGAGTCATCTGGTTACAGCAGAAGTTCAGATGAGGAATCCTCGGGTTCAGGGAATGATCAGGAAGATGACACATCCAGTGCGTCAGTCGATGCTAATATTGATGGGCTATTGGGAGAAGCTGCAGCAGAAAATCATAGAAGATCTATATTGGTGGATCAAGCTGCATATTCTTCGTCTTCTCTCCATTCAGCCGTTATGGCTAATGTCGACAGTTCATCAAGTCAGGTATGTGTCGATGAACCCACTGCTGCTATTTGTGATAATTGTGCTAGATTAAGTGATAGATGTGCTGATTTGGATGCAAACATGTCTGAGTTGCAAGGCAAACATGATGCTTTACAAGCTAGTTTGTTTGACTTGCAAGACAAACATGTTTCGTTGAATGATGAGTGGTGTGGATTGCAAAGCAAACACGAGGCTTTGCAAGAGAAATATGATGTGACATTCATTCACAATCAGAAGTTGACCGTTGATCTTTCTAAATGCACTGAAGCCAACATGTTTTATGAAAACCATGAAAAGAACTTTAAGTCGATGATTGAAACATTAAAGAAAGATAAAACCGAGCTGACAAAAATGGTTTCCAGAAAACAAACTGACATAAATTTGTATATCACACGTCTTGAGATAATGCAAAAAGAAATGGCTTGTGTCAAAACTGAAAGTGAGGCGATCCAACTTAAGCTAGACAGTTATTTGAGCTCTAGCTATGTGTTGGATCACATCATTGACGTACAGAAAGAGAAACGGGATGTCACATGCATTGGATACAAGAAATGTCCACCACCCGTGAGAAACAATTATGATGCCCTGCCTGATGAGGAGTATAGAACTCACTTTGAACCATCTGTTCCTCTAGACGTTAAGGAATTTGCAGCAGGTCTTGGATACAAGAAAGAGGTATCATCAGATTCAGATGTGTCAGCAGATACATGTGTGTCCTCTGCTGAACCGAATTAGGTTCCTCCAGTTGTGATATACAGTGAGGATTCTGATTCTTCTGATGATGAGTCTGATGATACTGATTCGGAAAAGTCTAATGCGGTGATCAAAGAAGAGGACATACCTCTTGAGAATCACATTCTTTGTGATCCACCTGCAAAACCGTGTGTGACTGCTACAGCCAAGACGGTTGAATCCTCATCTGGAAGCTGTGAAAGTGTGAACTTGCTTTACACGTTGATTGGATCTGATAAAATATATTCAGACAAGGATTTCCCTATCAAAAATGTCAATCAATCTTTGATTGATAAAGTTTTCGAAGATTCTACCAGTAAGTTTTTGGGAAAGTCGAGCCCAGGAGTTGTAGTAACTCAGTGTGCTCCTATCCCAAAATCCGAAGTTAGAAAGAAATATGGGAATAAAAAATTGCAAAAACAAAACAATCAACGAAAGCAAAATCACGCTGCCCAAGGAAATGGAAAAGGTCAAAAGAAACAGACCAAGAAAAAGGACAAGAAGATAAACTTTGTGAAATCAAAGGGAACGGACAAAATTGAAACGTTTGAAAACAAATCTAACTTAGATTTTGTTAAACAAGCAACAGTGTTGAAAAGAAATGAACCAAACTGTTCGAAACCTAGTACCTCGAGATCACAAAGTTCATCATCATCGGCAAGACGATCACATGATACTTCGGGGTTTGTTGAACGAAGATCATGTTTTGAATGTGGTACTATTGGACACATAATTCGAAACTGTCCGTATCTTCATAAGTTAAAGGCAAAAGTTGATGCCCCCCATGGTAACAATTACCATAAAAGATTTGTTTCACCAAAACAGGACCCTCGTCTTGTTAAACAACAAGAAGTGAAACAGAGAAAGAAACAACGGAAAAATGTTGAAAAGGTTTTAAAACCAGAGGTTATCCAAACACAGTCTGTTAAGTTAGATGTTAAAAATGAAAAACAAACACAGATTTGGAAACCAAAACCAGTAATTGTTTCAGGGGGAGCTACATCAATTCCAAATCATCGGGAAATGGATGTTACAATTCTCGATGATGACGGACGACCCAAGTCTGTGAAGGCTTGGGTCCCCCTCTCCAACTAATCTCTGAATGAGTGTGCAGGATGTTCCAGGAGGAACTATTGATAGTCTTAGGATTGTTGATAGTGGAGCGTCCATGCACAAGATCGGCGACATAAGGCTCCAAAATATTGTGACATCTAGGAGAATGTTGCCTTTGATGGAGAGAGAAGAAAAGAAGACAAAAATGTCTGATGGAAGAATGTTGTTGAAAGAAGTTGAAAAATTCGACATGACGAGAAATGTTCCAAAATTTGGTTGTCATGGTTTTTGATCGGGTCCTCAGGGAAGATTCAAATGAAAAGTATGCGCCTGCAGCACGTCTGAAGCTTTTTGAAGATTCATGGATTTTTCTTCCACAAGAAGTTCAAAGTCCACAAGATGAACGTGTAGGGTACTTTTCTCTACGGTGTGATTGAAGAAAATGTGTTTGTTGAACAAACCAACCGGGTGTGCGGATGCCTTGGCGTGGATTGAACAACCGCACACTACTTCTAAAAGAGAAAGACAAAGACCTTCGCTGGTGCAATTTGGAAAACCAGCCGGACCCAGAGGTCTGTGATCTTGTTGTTGTGAAGAGACTTCTCAGTAGCTACAAAGAATCAAGTTTGAAGTCCACACCGGGTGGATATCCAGTTTGGGAGAGCGTTCAGATTCTTTGCAATGCACAAAGCAGTTGCAGGATACGGTTTTGAATTTCTAATCTCTCCTTTACTTGTCGATATTTAAGCTGCTTTATGAATTTGTATTATCTCGTACAGCACTCTTTGACCAGACACGTTGAACTCGAATATCACCTCACACGTGATCGTTTCACTATGAAACTCCTCAATGTTGTCAAGGTCCACACCGATGACCAACGTGCCGACCTTTTTACCAAAGCATTTGACAAATCAAGATTTGACTTTTTATTATTGGTAAACGGCATTAAGGTCAAGCAAGAGTAAAACCAACATCGGAAAATCATTTTTGTAAATACCTTTGTGTTTTAAATTTGTCTTAGTTTATTGATTTTAGGGGGATTAAATCCAAAAATTTGAAAATCCAAAAACATTGAAAAATTTCAAAAACACAAAACAAATAGAAAAACAAAAATGAGTTTCCTGGCGAGAAAAAGAGAAAATGATAGTACATCAGTGGTCTATCCAAACCTCTTTAAACCTTAAATGAAAAACGATAAGCAGCTCTATATAAGATGTATCGGTAGGCTCACAATCATTTTAAAGTGTGCAGGGTGATATAAATCTTAAATCGACTGAGGACTGGGTGGGAACCATTCATTGGCATATGGTCTTAGTACCGAAATTTCGTTTGAGAGATTGCCGAGGTTCTGAGATATTCGGTCTTTATGCTGCTTATCATCTGGGTATCATGGTTGTATCTTTTACCGAAAAATAACGGGGACGCAAGTCTAGATCTTCCATGATACTATACATACGTGTACATATATGCATACGACCTCAATAAGTGATCAACAATCACATGTCCCCAAATAAGTGATAAAATATCACAAATTCTTTCCGGGAGTCAAGTTCGTCTCTCTGCTGTACGAAAGTACTGACCTGTTCACGGACTTGCTCCTGTGCCCTCATGCATTGAAAATCAAGTTCCTCTTCAATAAGTGATTCTATCACATAGGGCTTGTTTTCAAATCAAAATAAGTGAGAATCTCACATCATATACGGTCAAACAGATGATAATCGGTATACTCACCGGTAAGATGAACCCTCGTGCATACCTTGATACGGGAATGTGTCGTGATGTGGATGAACACTGGTCGGTAAGTATAAATCATACCTTAACGTATCCCCTCGCCATGATTACAAATGATAAGTTGAGTTTATGTGGACAACAATACCGATAATCGTTATAGGATGCTTATCTTAATGTTAAATTAAAAGAACAACAAGAGCGTTTTGGCATGACCGTACACTGATATGATTCTCTTACCCTCGAAACTCACAAAAAGAATGTCTGTAAATATTTATTTAATGCTTTCAGTTTCCGTATGTCTGTATATATTTATTTACTGCTTTCAGTCTTTACATTTCAAATATTAAAACACACCTAAAATCTGTTTTAATATAAACTTTATAAAAGCCAAAAAGATTTTATTTCTATTTTATTTTCGATCGTACGATGTTGGAGCTCGAGTCTTCGTTACCTGAAACCTGAACGAAAACCGAAAATGACTAAATCTTCATAACCGGTCGAAATTTGCAAATGTTGAAAGTTAAAAATTGAAATTGACAAATTTATTAAACTTTCAAACTGTCGGACGGTGTTTGTTTAAACAATGGTCACATGTGTGTCGTTTGTTTATGTTTACTATATTCCAAGCAGTTGTTCTCATTACGCGTTTAGATTTCTTGCATGTGCAGATTCTAAAGGCAAGGAGAACATGGTCGATGACAAGCTTCGGAATGAAGACACGACGTGAAGGCACTCAAATGATGAAGATGATCGAGTTGCCGCTGACCATCATCAACACCACAAGGATCTCAAGTTCTAAAGATCAAGACATTCACGAGCATAACTCAAGGGAGAGCTTATGTTAAGGGGGAGTTTGTCAACACACTTCCTACATGAAACGGGGAGTTTGTTGATACACTTTCTGCTTTCAAGACGTGAAGACTTTGAAGATCCTCCGACATAGAAAACATGAAAGGCGAATCTCGCGAGTAGCGTCCAAGGGGGAGTTTGTTGATACATGTATGTGGACGCGACTCGACTCGACGCGACTCGTTTCGGTTCGACCCGGTTAGGTTCGGCTCAAGCCCGACGTCACGACATTCCTCCGTCGTGCGTCCCAGAGTTCGACACGCGAAGCACGAAGCGCCGCGGCCTTTCCCGTCGACACATCACCATGACATCACCTTGATGATGTCATGATGATGTCACCATGTTGACTACACTTTAAAGATATGAAACAGATTAAATGATGTACGTGCATGCATGATGAATTGGGCCTCCACTGTTTGGGCCTAAACCCAAGTCGACGAAACAGACAGTTTCGTCAATATTGTTTCCATTTCGTCGAGCTGAGGCTTGATTCGTCGAGTCCTGTCTGTTTCGTGGTGCTGTGTGTCTATATATATAGACTGAAGACAGAAGAGAAAAAAGAAGAGAACACAGCGACACAAGAACAGAGCACACACACACGAGAGAGAGAGTTTACAGAGCACATTTGTAAACCTTGATTTGTAACTGACTTTTCATAGTTTTAATACAGTGGTGTTAAACGGTGATATTTGCGTGTCGTGTTTTTACGTGTTCCGTCTCGGTTTGCTATTCCGGTTGGATTCCGCACAACCGGAGTGGTTCGTATACAAGGATTAGGCGACTAGATCCTCCCCTAGCCGGACCTACAGATTGCTTGTTTTTGCTTGGCTTACATTGATCACTTGCTTAGAAATTGATTTGATGGGTTGCTTGAGACAAGCAACGGGTAAGTGTGGGGATGTGACGGGTGGTCCGTAGGACAACCCTTTGTGATGTTAAAAGTCAAGTTTATCCCTCATTTAAGTGTGTAATTATCTCGAATTAGATAACTACTGTTGCTTATGTCTCAGGTGCGGTTTGGCGGCTTAAAGTGAAGAAAAAATGCAGCTTTGGAAGGTTTGAAGTTGAACGGGTCGAGTGTGGAGCAAAAGATGCAACAAAGAAGAACCATCAGCTTTCCACCGTAAATTACGGTCCTACCAGGACCGTAATTTACGGTGGACCTGAATTCCACCTGGAGGCTGCCGTAAACCAGAAGATTTGTATGGTAACACTTTTATGTGCACCGTAACTTACGGTGGAGCCGTAAGTTACGGTGGTGGCTGCGAGAAAACGTGTAACTGCCTCATTAAGTCAGTTTTTATTGTGTCTTTTCAAGTATTCTCATTTTTGGACGTTTTTGGTAGACATTGGGGGCGATTTTGCTTGTTCTTGCTTGGTTCTAAACAATTCCTAACATTCGGTTTGTGTATTCGATTCATATGAACATTAATCGTTATGTGAAGATGATGTACCAAGTCATGCGTGGCTAAACTTTTGGTGATCATCCTAGATGTAAGGTTTGCTTTTGAAACACTATGTTTGTGCTTGAATTTCAAGAATAATAACTTTGAATGTTTGTTTGAGTTATTATGGTGTTTGGATATTTGTTTGTAAATTGTTGATTATTGTTTGATGTTAATCTAAACCATACGTTCTTGGTGCCGCTGGCAATCGAGATATCATGGGAGGGATTAGGGTTGGATAATTGTCAATTGATCATCGAGTACCAACCTCGCATTTTATAATCCGAGTACTTAGTTCTCTTTCATCACAAACAGATAATCAAACACGAGCCATGTCTATGTGGTTCTTTCTAGTTAAGCATAAACATTAGTGTGGATTAAAACCTCAAATCTAGGTTGGTCGCTTGTTCCTAATCTGTTTACAAAAACACTCTTTGATTTGCAATTCAATTAGTTAATATTAGTTCTTAAAATCAAAACAATCAACTCTTGAATTTTAATTTCTGCAATCTTAGTTTAAGTGCAAAGCTACATAATCGACATACTTTCCACAAACTCCCTGTGTTCGATACCCACTTACCACTATATTTTAGTTGTTATTGGGATTAAATTTGCGTGTACCACGACAAGCACGTCAGTTAACTCGTACATAAAGATGAAAATAGAGAACCCAATGTGAATGCCCTAATATAATATGATGTAATCTTATGTAATATCATACAAATATTATATTGTATTGCATAATATGATATACTACAATCAAGGCTTATAAAAGCACATACACCAACAAGATCCAACATTGTATGTTTTCCCTTCAATCTCTCTACAATCAAAGCCTCTAATAATGCAAGCTCCAGTAACCACCAGAGAATTCAACTTAGCCGTCGTATCTTCTGATCCTAATCTCACCATAAACGATTTCAACCCTAGTTATGCTGAAGACAACTACAATATTTCATCTCAATTTACGAATTTTCCAAACTCTCAGCCGCGCATCTTCCCTACAATCCCTCATCGGTATGTCAAATCATATGTTGTTACATGTTGTTCAACGATTAGTCAATGTATTTGCTTGAAATCAGCTAGTTAACACTGGATCTGTTGTGCTTTTGGCAGAGTAAACGTCCAAAACCGATGCCGACTAGATTTGCGGATTCTCAGACTCCTACGTAAAAGGAAAGTCCATGTCTGAATATTTATAAGAATTTGCTTTAATTTTACGCTCGTGTTATTGTTGTTACAGACATTACAGTTGCGTAGTTAAATCTAGTTATTATTTAGTGG
The DNA here is from genome assembly GCA_030545235.1 of Helianthus tuberosus. Lineage (NCBI taxonomy): Eukaryota > Viridiplantae > Streptophyta > Magnoliopsida > Asterales > Asteraceae > Helianthus > Helianthus tuberosus. The sequence goes on from JARYGA010043688.1 coordinate 35,575, forward strand.
AAAAGGTTTAAGATCGATAGAACCATTTGAAGAAAATAATCTCTATTTGTTTGGAATATTTTGTTTGTCACTTTGTACCTGTGTATGTACGGTGATTGGACTTGTCGCTAGAACCATTAGAGGAAACTAATCTGTCTTTGTCTCTCTTCAACTGCTTGCAATCACTCATATTATTTAAACATGACAATTTAAACATGACAAAACACGATAAACCCCCTCCCTCTGTGATTCATAGGGTCTCCCGGTTCATTTGTGCAATTCATTTTTTTTTTTGCAAAAGAAGACATTAAATTTACACTTGAAGACAAAAAATGGAGAGCAATGGATAGTTAAATATCTTGCATGCAGACCTAGCCTTAGTCTAGGTTGGAAATACTTTGGAGTTGGACATAATTGACGATTGGAGATGTTTTGCTCTTCCATTTAGTTTAAACTACCAAATAGAAGGTGAAATACTTATAGCATGCTTTTCTATAACCTTGGTTTTAAAAGGTGCATCTTAACGTAGTTCTAAAAGCACGTGCCTTAGGCGCAAGGCAATTGGTAATTAAAACGCCTCAAGACCGATCATAACATACATGTGTAGTAATCTCAAATGTTCTTACTTCCGTAGGTTTATATATAAAGGGTGATTGTTCTAATGAAGTTGATTGTGATGTAGATATAGCCTTTTGCATTTGGGAGCACATTCAGAAACAAGTAACTCCGGGTAACTATTTTGGCTTGGCTCTACATATTCACACACCCGTCTCCTATGTGTACACCCTAATGTATGCTGACCATGTACTCAACCTCATACAACGTCAAATTAATTACATGTAAGCCAAGTATACTGTCTGTATGCAGGGATTATAGGATAGCTGTTAAAGCCACGTACATGCCTGTAAGTGGCGTACCTCATGAAAGTTTTTTAATCCCTACACATCCTTAAGTTCGAGGGTTGTTCGGTAAATAGTTAATAGATAGTTTATATTGTAATTAGAATAGTATACAAGTGCGAGGACTAGACCCAGCAAAAGCAAAGATTATAACCTACAAAATTGATGGAGCGACACATCCCATGGGACGCACCTGTTCCAATCGTCGCCACCATCACAAGATCAAGAAGATGCGATGTTTCGCTAAGGGACATGTCTTTCACTCGCATCTATTCAATTAGTATAAATAGGCTTGTAGTCTTCAATGGTTTTTTAATCCATGTACACATACAATCATTCAGATATATATAGAAGTTCTGGTCAGTTTTCATTCTTATTCTTGTTCTTGTTTCTTGTAATCAATATCAATTGTGAAGATCCGGGGCCAACAATTGGTATCAGAGCGTCAGGCTATTGATATTGATTCACTAAATACAACAATTCGCAAGGCAATAGAGATCGCAGGAGGCATAATCATGCAATTAGGGTTCGATTGTGTGAAGGGTTGTGAGAATTTGAAGATGCGGTCAGATTAGGGTTCGTGGGTGTGTCGTACCGATCTGGAGCACAGAACAAGGCTGTTTTGTGTTCATTTAGAGTGCTGGGAATTTCAGAATTCAGGAAATCAAGATTTTTCAATACAAGGTTCAATTCAGGTTTGCGCATCTAATCTGACTTTTTTAGTTTTTTGTATTGGGAAGTCATAGTTTAGAAACAAGATATATACGAGAGAAAGAATGAGATCGGGGCTGTTGTGTTTTTCGTTTGGAGTGTTATCTAAATCGAATTTGAAGACCAACAAATTGCAAGGGAATTGTGATTGTGATTGTGATTGTAATATGTGAAGAAAAGCATTCGAGTGATTCGAAGAAAGGCAGTGATCGCTATTTAGAAAGAAACCTGTGATTTTGTTCGTGATGAACAAAAGAAAGTTAAGTGAAGCGATAGAAGGGTCAAGAGGTTTGTTTAGGCGTGAGGCAAAGTGAAAGTAAATTTAGAGAACAAATATGTTACCGAGTTTGAGAAACGAACGGGAAAGGAATCTTGTATTATAGCCCTTGATCGGGAGTATCACAAAATGGCTGTAGATCTGATCAATATTTTGAGTGATTCACGTCATGATGACTTTGTGAAGAATATTCATATAGAGAAATAAAAGGAAGTTGGGCTGGTGAAGAAGTCTTATGTGCATATTGGACGGAGATGAATACACAAGATCATATCTGAAGGAGAAAATCATTGTGATGATGATTGTGAATCGGTTATGGGAGAACCAGATGAAATCATGAAATAATGCAATGAGTGCAAGGAAAATAATGGATAGGTGAGAACAAAGGAAATCAATTCGTGATGAATCAATGGAACGTCAGAAATCGTGCGATGCGGAGAGAGCACCTGTGAAAACTATGATAAACAGTCTAGTGAGTGGGTCAGTTAAAAGCGAAGAATCCATGTGAGAAGGAATCTTTATGAAGAACCCGTTGTGACAGACAACCGTGAAGATGATATTTAATCTGTGATAGATCAAGAAGAAGACACGCGTAGCCTGTGACTGGGTCAGAAAAAATTGTTGTGTGATACAACCGCAAGAGAGATCTGAGTGAGTCAGTTTATCAAAAATCTATGCGAGATGGATTCCGATCATGTGATATGATGGTGGGGAAGTTAATCAAGACCGAGTGGAGTTCGTGTTGAGACAACTACACAAGAAAAGGATTGTGTGATACAAATCAAGTACGGTCAAGACAAGTGTGAAGCAAAATGTTCGTGTGAAGCAAGTTCGTGAGGAGCAAGGTTCATGAATAAAAAGATACATGTGGAGTGTTAAATACCGAGAAGATTCGAGAAGATAAAACTGTTCGGAGTTCAAAATCTACAACAACTCAAGGATGTTCGTGATTAGGGGGTGAATGAAAGTTTTTTAATCCCTACACATCCTTAAGTTCGAGGGTTGTTCGGTAAATAGTTAATAGATAGTTTATATTGTAATTAGAATAGTATACAAGTGCAAGGACTAGACGTGGCAAAAGCAAAGATTATAACCTACAAAATTGATGGAGCGACACATCCCATGGGACGCACCTGTTCCAATCGTCGCCACCATCACAAGATCAAGAAGACGCGATGTTTCGCGAAGAGACATGTCTTTCACTTGCATCTATTAGATCAAGATATAAGCTAGATATAGTTATAAATTATATAGTATAGTTTTATTATTTTGGTTACATTATTCTAGTATTATTATTATTTCCTAAGTTTCGGCAGTTATTTCTCAAAATATGCCATGTATATATGTATTTTATGTATCACAACATCGATTACCAATTCGAAAATACAGAACAAGTTATTCTCTGAAATTCTTCGAACCCTAATTTGGATAATCATCATAGTGGTATCAGAGCCACACAACGATCCACTCACATATTCACATCGATCAATCTGCATATCATTTCTCAATCACTGTAAATCATTATTATGGCAACATCAAACGGTGGAATTCAAACTCAAATTCCGAAATTACTTGGGCAAAACTACTATCACTGGAATATTCAAATGAAAGTTCTACAGGAATCGCAAGATCTGTGGACAATTATAGATGAAGGATACAATGAAATCGATGCCAACGCATCAGAAAATGATCAGAACGTTTACAAGGAAAAGGTTAGAAAGACAAGAAGGCCCTGCACATAATTTTCCAGGCTGTAAATGAAACAGTTTTCGAACGAGTAGCAACAAGTAAAACAGCAAAAGTGGCATGGAATATCCTTCACAAGGCATACAGAGGAGAACGAAGGGTTAAAACGGTAAAACTTCAAACCTTACGATGTGAATTCGATGCTTTACGAATGAGAGATAGTGAATCGATAGAGGAATATGTTAATAGAACAACAGTTATAGTAAATCAATTAAGGTTAAATGAAGAAGATGTCCCAGAACAACGAATTATAGAAAAAATCCTTCGAAGCCTTACCCGAATATACGAATCAGTGGTTATGTCTATAGAAGAATCTAAAGATTTGAACTTGATTACAACAGAAGAGTTACTCGGTATACTGCAGTCGCATGAATTGCGATTGAGACAGTATGATGACTCACCGATGGAACAAGCATTTCAAGTTCAAAGTCAAGATCGGTCAAGACAATACCGATCTGATTATGCAGGAAGAGGAAGAGGTAGAGGAAGAGGAAGAGGAAGAGGAAGGTACAACGGACAGATTCGTTGTTATAACTGCCAAAAATTAGGACACACAACGAGATTTTGTCAACGAAGAGAAGAAAATGAAAGGAACAATAACGTTCTCATGCATGAAGATGAGAATGAAGGAGATGATGAAACCATGTTCATGATATTTAACGTAGAGGAGATAACAATGGAGGATTGCTAGTATTTAGACAGCGGATGTAGCAATCACATGACCGGGAATAGGAATCTGTTTATCACATTAGATGATTCCGAAAGAAGAGAAGTAAGAACTGGAGACAATAAGAAGCTCGAAGTCTTAGGGTGTGGAGATGTATCGATCAAAGTTAAAGGTATAGAGAAAAAGGTGCCAAATGTATTCTATGTTGAAGGTTTAAAACACAACCTTCTAAGTGTGGGCCAGTTGGTGCAAAAAGGATATGAAGTGAAGTTTCACAATCATGAGTGTATAATCAAGGACCCGAAAGGAACATGTATAGGAACGGTTCGAATGACAGGAAACAAAATGTTTCCTTTGAACTTAAAAAATGATGTTACACCAAGAGTTTGTAGTATGATGACGCAGGATGTTTCGGTTTTATGGCATCAAAGATATGGCCATATTAACTTTGAAACATTACACAATATGGGAAGAAACAACACAGTTAAAGGTCTACCAAAGATCTCGAAGACTTCTCACAATATATGCGAAGGCTGTTTGTTTGGAAAGCATACAAGGAAGCCGTTTCCTAAGCAAACAAAATGGCGTGCATCACAACCTCTACAATTAATCCACTCCGACATATGTGGCCCCATGAGAACCCATTCCATAGGTAGATGCAGATACTTTATAACTTTTATAGATGACTTCTCGAGGAAGACATGGGTCTACTTTCTAAAGCTGAAATCGGAGGCTCTTGTACAGTTCAAAATCTTTAAGAAACTTGTAGAGAATCAAGTATATCACAAAATAAAGGGAATACGCACGGATAGAGGTGGAGAATATTGCAGCCATGATTTTCAAAGGTTTCTTAAAGATAACGGCATACATCATCAGTTAACGACAAGTTATACACCCCAACAAAATGGAGTAGCGGAGCGAAAGAATAGAACGCTAATGGAACTTAGTAGAAGTATGCTGAAAATGAAGAGACTTCCACATTCTTATTGGGCAGAGGCGGTACATGTGCAACATATCTGTTGAATCGAGCCACTACAAAGTGTGTACAAGACATAACCCCATATGAAGCATGGAGTGGTAGGAAACCAAGTGTAGATCATCTTAGAATATTCGGTAGTATAGCATATTCTCACATCCCAAAACAACACCGTGGAAAGCTTGATGACAAAGTTGAAAAAGCGATATTCATAGGATATAGCGAGAACAGTAAAGCTTACAAGCTTTATAATCCAACAACAAATAAAACTATCATCAGCAGGGATGTCACATTCGATGAGAGCCAAAACTTGGAAACAGCCAAGACTGGTGAGAGCTACAAAAGCATACAACTGAACTGTGACAATGAAGACCATGAAGAAGTGGCACCTGCAGGTCAAGAATTCGAGACTGATAACCAATTACAAGATGTTAATCCACAAGAAAGTGATCAAGATGAGAGTCAGGGAAGGTCAGAATATGCAGCATGACGAGGTTGAAGACGATGTATCATCAATTACATCGGAAAACGAAGAACTTAGAACTCGTGACATAGCCGAAATATATCAAAGTTCTCAACCTATGACGGAAGCACAAGTTGATCAGGTGTATGAAAACAGTCAACTCGGTTCAAATGATGTAGCCAACTTCGTGTTATATGCTGATGCTGACCCTACTAATTATAGTGAAGCTGTAAAGGATATAAAATGGAAGGAAGCTATGGATAGAGAAATAGAATCAATACAATGAAACGAGACTTGGGAACTAGTAGAACCTCCACTGAATCAAAAACCGATTGGTGTCAAGTGGATATTTAAAATGAAATATGACGAACATGGAAATGTGGACAAACACAAGGCACGGCTAGTGGTCTAGGGTTATAATAAAAAATATGGGATAGATTACCAGGATGTATTTGCTCCTGTGATTAGATTCGACACAATAAGACTGGTCTTGGCATTAGCTGCACGTCATGGATGGTACTTACACCAAATGGACGTCAAGACGGCTTTCTTGAATGGAAAGTTGAATGAACAAGTCTATACCATGCAACCAGAAGGCTATGTTAAGAAAGGGGAAGAACGAAAAGTGTGTCATCTAAGGAAAGTATTATATGGATTGAAACAGGCTCCAAGAGCATGGTACAGCAGGATAGACGAGTATTTTCGATCAAATGGCTTTAAAAAGTGTGTGTATGAACACACTTTGTTTATCAAAACATCAAAGGAGTTCCGAATGGTAATATGTATGTATGTTGATGATCTAATCATAGCAAGTGATTCACTGGAGATGATAAATCAATTTAAACACTCGATGAAGAAGGAATTCGAAATGACTGATCTGGGGAATCTACATTATTTTCTAGGAATGGAAGTAAAACAAGAAAATGGTAACATCATCTTGTCACAACGGAAGTATGCTAAGAGCCTACTTGAAAGATTTAATATGAAACATTGCAATTCAATCTCAACTCCGATGGAATACGGACAGAAGCTATCTAAGGAGGACCCTGAAGACGAAGTGAATGAAAACTTATATAAAAGCCTGGTTGGGAGTCTGATGTATTTAACAAATACACGTCCAGATATTATGTTTGCAGTTAGTAAAATAAGTCGTTTCATGGAGAGACCCAAAAGAAGTCATTGGGAAGCCGGAAAACGAATACTCCTATACATACAGGGAACTCTAAATGAAGGCCTAATATATTCAAAGGGCAGCAAAGGAAAACTAATTGGCTTCAGCGATAGCGATTATGCAGGTAATGTGGATGATAGCAAGAGCACCTCCGGTTATGTTTTTCACCTGGGTTCAGGAGGAATCGCCTGGCAATCAAAGAAACAGAAAGTTGTAGCACTGTCGTCCACCGAAGCTGAGTACATAGCATTATCGATGGCCGGATATCAAGCCTTGTGGTTAAAAGGTATTCTGAATGATCTGTTGTTCAATGTCCACCCACCATTTTCTGTGATAACAAATCCACCATCAATTTGGCTAAGGATCCTGTCTACCATGGCAAAAGCAAACACATTAGAGTCAAATATCATTTCATCCGAGATCTCATTAAGAATGATGAAGTGGAGATCAGTTACTATTCAACCAAAGATCAAGCCGCCGATATCTTCACAAAAGCTCTGCAGCCTAAAGACTCTATCATTTTAAAGAACTCTTTCATGTTGCACCAATCTAGCTTACGGGAGGGTATTAGATCAAGATATAAGCTAGATATAGTTATAAATTATATAGAATAGTTTTATTATTTAGGTTACATTATTCTAGTATTATTATTATTTCCTAAGTTTCCGCAGTTATTTCTCAAAATCTGCCATGTATATATGTATTGTATGTATCACGATATCGATTACCAATTCGAAAATACAGAACAAGTTATTCTCTGAAATTCTTCGAACCCTAATTTGCATAATCATCAGCATCTGTTCAATTAGTATAAATAGGCTTGTAGTCTTCAATTGTTTTTTAATCCATGTACACATACAATCATTCAGATATATATAGAAGTTCTGGTCAGTTTTCATTCTTATTCTTGTTCTTGTTTCTTGTAATCAATATCAATTGTGAAGATCCGGGGCCAACACCTCAGACTAATCTGACTATAATATGATGTTGTGTTTGCACGTGATTAAAGTTATACACGGCGTATAGAGCTATACGCGGCGTATATATTGAATTTCGAAGTTTACAAATAGTTTAATACAGAAGATAATTAAAGGCTCGTTGGCATCTTTATATTCTACTATTTTTCTTTCAACACATTACAAATGTCACTATTCCGGGACGACAGCTATTTCTGGGTAGTAAAGGAGTCATGGGTGCCTAAAACCAATTTGGTAACATTTATTAAGTTAACTTAAATTTCTTTTTGATTACTAGATTTATTGTCATCAACCTGCACACGCTAGGATTTGTAGAAACAACCTACAGTTAGAACCCCAGCCGTCATATAAAATGCGACGCTTTTTTTTTCGTAGCCGCCACCACAACTGTGGCCAACAAAGGATCTCGTGATGGGTGAAAGGGAAGAAAGGTAGAAGTGATGAGAGGTCGGTATTAAACAACCGCCTGTAAGGTGACATTACATCTGATGAAGAAGAAAGGAGACTCAAAAGGCAAGGCAACAAAGCTTTTCAAATGGGGAGACTTTGTCAAACTTTACTTCTAATGCTCAACCTCCACTGGTGAGTAGTTTTTCGACCTCCACTGGTGAGTAGTTTTTCATGTTGAGCATGGCTTAGGCTAAATCGGTTTATTATTTAAGTAATTAAAACAGGGAATAAATTTAAAGACTTACTTTCCATTCCTCACATTTAGCATTCGTATTCACTCCTCACATTAATTCTCTATATTTTTATGAGTTTTAGATATAATATGATCAAGATAGAGAACCCAATGTGAATGCTCTAATATAATATGATGTAATCTTATATCACATTAACTAAAGGTGTTCTTTAGTTAACTCATTCATAAAGATGAAAATAGAGAACCCAATGTGAATGCTCTAATATGATATGATGTAATCTTATGTAATATGATACAATATTATATTGTATTGCATAATATGATATACTACAATCAAGATTATAAAAAGCACGCACACCAACAAGATCCAACATTGTTTGTTTTCCCTTCAATCTCTCTACGATCAATGCCTCTAATAATGCAAGCTCCAATAACCAGAGAATTCAACTTAGCCGTCGTATCTTCTGATCCCAATCCCTCTCAGCTGCATGTTCCCTGCAATCCTTCATCGGTATCTTTAACCATATGTTGTTACAAGTTATTCACGGATTTGTCAAAGTATTTGCTTGAAATCAGCTAGTTAACACTGGACCTGGTTGTGTTTTTGACAGAGTAAACATTCGAAGCCCACTAGATTTGCGGGTTCTCGTGTATTAATATGGTAAGAATTTGCTTTAGTTTTATTCTCGTGTTAATGTTGTTACTGCCATTACTGTTACGCTGTTTAGTCTAGTTATAATTTAGTAGAAAAGCTTTAAGATCCCTAACACCATTTGGGGAAAATATTCTATAAGTTTGTTTGGAATAATAATTTGTCACTTCATACCTGTGTACGATGATTTGATTTGTCGCTAGAACCATTCAAGGAAAATAATCTCTCTCTCTCTCTCTCTCTCTCTCTCTCTCTCTCTCTCTCTTCAACTACTTGCCATCACTCTTTTTTTTTAACATGAAAAAACAAGATAAACCCACTCTCTCCGTGGTTCATATGATCTTCTGGTTCATTTCAGCAATCCGTTTTTACCAAAATAAGACATTATATTTGCACTTGAAGATGAAAACGAGAGCAAAGGGTAGTCAAATATATTGCAAGCAGACATAGCCTTAGTACAAGATGGAAATACTTTGCAGTTGGACATAACTTGAAGACTCTGGAGATGTTATATACTCTTCCATTTAGTTGAAACTACCAAATTTAGGGTGAAATACTTAATGCATGCTTTTTTATAACCTTGCTTTTAAAAGGTGCGTCTTAACCTAGTTCTAAAAGCACGTGCCTTAGGTGCGAGCGCAAGGCAATTGTTCAAATGAAGTTGATTGTGCTGTTACCCTTTTGCATTTGGGAGCACATTCAGAACAAGTAACTCCGGGTATCTTATGTGATAGGATACGCACACTTGCAAGACTTATGCTTGAATTAGAAGGTGCATTGGACATAAAGCAGTACATGGAGGCAACAAATGAACATAAACGCATTAAGGATGTGTTATAGAAAGTAGCTGCCATGCGTGAGGAGATTTCGGGTAGTTTAAAGCAGAAATTTGAGAAGCATGAACTCAGGTTTAACCCTTGTTATGCTGAAGACAACTTTAATTCATCTCAATTGATGAATATTTCAAACTCTCATCCATATGTTCCCTGCAATCCTTCAACGGTATCTCTAATCATATATCGCTACATGTTATTCATGGATTTGTCAATGTATTTGCTTGAAATCTGCTAGTTAACACTGGACGTGGTTGTGTTTTTAACAGAGTAAACCTCGAAAATACAAGATTTGCTGGTTCTCGAACTTATACACAAAAGGAAAGTCCTTCTCGGAATACCAATACCGTAAGAAATTGCTTTAGTTTGACACTCATGTTACTGTTGTTACTGCCATTACAGTTACATAGTTAAATCTGGTTATGATTTAGTGGAAAACCTTTAAGAATGCTAGAACCACTTGAGGAAAATAAACTCTAACTTTGTTTGAAATAAATAAAATTTACTTGGTATGTGTACGCTGATTTGATTATCTTGGAAACGGTAATGAAGAGGTTGGTTCAAAGGTTCTAGAATGTTCTAGACCAACCAAACCCCATCTTTCATTCGAAGAAGTAAACTCTTTTGAAGACTTTCCTGGTGTTCTGGTCAATGGAGTCAGGATGGACCATCAGCTAACCGATGATGCTAGAATGGGCTACTAAAAACTATGCTTGTATAAGAAAGAATTTCTTCATCCGGAAGACGTGTATGACAAGTTAGTGGCGGGTATGAATCGTTCTAACCGTAGAGATTGCTGGTGAGATTAAGAAGTGCAAGCTCAACAAAGCTAAGGAACAGTTTGATAAATGGGATAATTACCTAAAAGCTTTCGAGGGTTTTGGCATGAAAGTTGGGTTACTACACGATAAGTTAATCACACTTGAAATGCTTGTGCTTGATTCAGACGGTGCATTGAACATAACGCAGTACATGGAGGCAACACATGAACATAAACACATAAAGATGAGTAAGAAAGTAACTGCCAAGCTTAAGGAGTTGAAAGGAAGTGCTAAAAATTATCAGAAGAAGATTTTGGGTATCTTAAAGTAGAAAGTTGAGATGCATGAACTTAGGTTCAAGAAGGTGGTGAATGCACCATGGTAGGCTCTATCGATTCTCACAAAGGAGTTTTTCCCAGATATGGTAAGCTGAAAAACTAGATGTGGTTCACTAAATGTGGTTCATTATTCATATGTTTTACAGTTTACCATAAAAAGAAGACCAACTTAATGATTCTCTGATAGAGCCTACCATGGTGCATTCACCACCTTCTTGAACCTAAGTTCATGCCTCTCAACTTTCTGCTTTAAAATATCCGAAATCTCAATACAGTTGTTAGCACTTCCCTTCAACTCCTTACGCATGCCAGCTACATTCTTTAACTCCTCGTTGATGAGTTTATGTTTATGTTTTGACTCCATGTACTTCTTTATGTCCAATGCACCTTCTGAATCAAGCACAAGCGTTTCAAGTGTGATTAACTAATCGCGTAAAAACCCAACTTTCATGGCAAAACTCTCAAAAGCTTTCAGGTACTTATCCCATTTATCAAACTCTTCCTTGGTTGTGGTGAGTAGACAAATCATACCCACCACTAACTTGTCTTACACGTTTTCCGGATGAAGAAATTCTTTCTTTTACAAGCTTAGTTTGTAGTAGCCCATCCTAACATCATCGGTTAGTGTAGGTCCGTTTTTCCCAGAGGATCCGATACGTAACCTATCCTTGTTTATCACAAACACA
>JARYGA010043689.1:0-33380 GCA_030545235.1 Helianthus tuberosus
ATGGATGAGGCACACAAGTCTCGCTACTCGGTACACCCTGGTTCAGATAAGATGTACCACGATATCAAAACTACGTATTGGTGGCCTAGCATGAAGGCCCACATAGCAACTTACGTCAGCAAGTGTTTGACTTGTGCGAGAGTCAAGTCTGAATACTAGAAACCCTCAGGCCTACTCCAATAACCAGAGATACCACAATGGAAATGGGAGAAAATTTCCATGGATTTTGTTACTGGCCTGCCTAGATCTCAACGTGGTAACGATACTATTTGGGTGATCGTGGATCGACTCACAAAGTTTGCGCACTTCCTGGCTATCAAGGAGACGGATAAATTCTCCACTCTTGCAGAGGTATACCTCAAGGAAGTTGTTTCGAGGCACGGGGTGCCCACCTCTATTATCTCGGATCGAGATGCACGTTTCACTTCAGAGCTGTGGCAAGCAATGCATAAATCCTTTGGCTCACGATTAGACATGAGCACAGCGTATCACCCTCAGACGGACGGGCAGTCCGAGCGCACTATTCAAACCTTAGAAGACATGCTTCGTGCATGTGTAATCGACTTTGGCAACAACTGGGAAAAGCATCTGCCACTTGTGGAATTCTCGTACAATAACAGCTACCACACCAGCATTAAAGCTGCTCCGTTTGAGGCATTGTACGGGCGTAAATGTCGGTCACCTCTTTGTTGGGCAGAGGTGGGGGATAGTCAGATCACTGGTCCAGAACATGTGGTAGACACAACCGAACGAATTGCTCAAATTCGACAACGCATGGCGGCAGCTCGTGACCGTCAGAAAGTCTACACCGATAAGGGCAGGAAACCACTTGAGCTCCAGGTTGGGGAGCGGGTACTACTCAAAGTTTCACCCTGGAGGGGTGTGGTTCGTTTTGGTAAACGAGGCAAACTTAACCCACGATACGTCAGACCTTTCGAAATCATCGAGAAAATAGGCAGGGTGGCCTACAGACTGAACTTACCAGCAGAACTCGGTGCAGTTCACAACGTTTTCCACGTGTCGAATCTGAAGAAGTGTCTGTCAGATGAGACCCACAGAGTTCCTCTGAAGAAACTCACTATCGACGAGCAGTTACGATTCATCGAGGAACCAGTTGAAATCACGGACCGGGATGTTAAGGTCCTCTAGAACACTAGAATACCTCTCGTTCGGGTTCGTTGGAACTCACGTCGCGGACCAGAGTTCACCTGGGAACGTGAAGATCGGATGAAACAAAAGTATCCCCAACTGTTCGCAAACAGTACAACCACTACTGAGGCTGAAGCTATGGAATTTCGGGACGAAATTCCAGATCAACGGGGGGTGGATGTGACACCCCAGGAAAACCGGGAAAACCATACAACTTAACTAGCTTCCTCAGTGAATGCTTACCAAATTTTGGGACGAAATTTCTTTCAACTTGGGGATGATGTGACAACTCGAAATTTAGAACCTTTCGTTATATCTTGATGTAACCTGCTTGAAAGTTATGTGACTAGTTAACTTGTTGGTTTAATGATATAAGTGAACACCCTATGTGATTATGTGTTATGTTTATATGTATGCTTCTATGTGTGCGACCCGAGACACAAGAACCCGACTCGAGACCATACGGTCTCGAGTGAATAGTGTAACTGTTGGGCCAGTTGGGCCATGTCCCCCTTCACTCCACTCGAAAACCCACTAGGGTGAACCAACTTAAGAGCTAGTATATAACTTATACTCCTAGCCAACTTTGCCATTCTTTGGACAACACACACTCTCCTACACACACACTCCCACATTCTCTCCCACTAAAACCCTAGCAACACCACCCTCTTACCTTGTGTCGGATCAAGGGTAGCAAGCCAAGCTCTCGGATTCGCTTGTGTTCTTCACTCGGAAACTTTCGGACAACAAACCTACTCTCCTTCACACACACCTCATCAACCGGTTAGTGTTTTATGATGTTTGTTGTTAGATGTTATGGATGACATGGTTTAACTAGAATAGTTGTACGAATGATGATGTTCTTGTGAATCGGATGTGTATGATGATGTTATTTGGCTAACATGTCTTGATTTCGGATATATTGCATGATGAGCTAATGATACCTTGTGTCTAAATGTGATTTAAACCATTAATTGTTGATGTTCATGAAATCGGCTTGCATATGTGTATTAGATAATGTCATGTTAATCGGATTATACACTCTTGTGCTAAGAACCGAATGCTTGTTAAACCGGCTACATGTATGTGGAAATCGGATTAGTGTAGAGTCGAGTTTGAGGTGTTATGTGATGATTTGAAACCCTTAGATGAGTATGTTCAAGTGTTTTGATTGTTGTTCATGATATGATTGTGATTGATGCTAAAAACCCTAAAATATGATGAACAAGTTTGAATGATCATGATGAATGACTTGAATACATGAAGAACAACATGAACATAATATGAATGTGTCTTGAATATTTGAAAACTAGTTGTTTTATCCATTTTAATTGATTGTTAGACAAGAAAACATGTTTAAGGATTGTGGTTGGATAGTACATTGTATCACGAAACCGAAATGCCATTAGATAGTACAATTGCCGGCTACTAACAGGTGTGCCAGTCGAGACCCTTGGTCTCGACTCGAGATCATATAGATGACAACTCAAGATCCACGGTTGCGACACAGGTTGCGAGTCGAGAACCCTTAGTCTCGACTCGAGACCACACCACATCAACACAAAACAACATAACTCGAGATCAGGGTTGCGAGTCTTGTTGCGACTCGAGACATGACCCGAGACCTCCACGGTTGCGACTCGAGAACTCATATGTACGACTCGAGACCGCACAGTCTCGACTCGAGACCATGTACACGTGCACTGTTTTGGACTTGCATTGTTACGGGCTTAGGTGATTGGGCCGGACTTTTGGGCTTTGTTTATTTATGTGCATGCTACTGCTCAAACTCGTAGGTATTATTGTAAACCGCCATGTCTATACGTGTATGCCATGAATGATACCTGCATGCAACTTGCTAGTATACGTGTAGAAAACATACGTGCACTACTTGGATATGAACCTGACGTGAATGGTATCTATTTAGGACGTAGTTGACCACTTACAACTTGATTGACCTTTCTGTGTATCTGCCGAGCAAACCAAGGTGAGTTCACACCCTCTACAAAGCATAGGATTCCCAGGGGTTTGGGAATGGGGTTAAGGAACGTGGATTCCTCGTCCCTCTTGGGAAGGACAGTATTGGTTCAGGAATGAAATTCCTCGTCCTCACGGACAGATAACTCGTACTAGACCAAAACTCTATCACGAAGTCCCTCCTTTTTATATCGACATAATCGCTGGGCCAATGGCGAGCGGGTCATTAGTTAGATAGCGCTATTTAGGTCTGACAAGCCTCACACCGTGCCGCAGAGGATGGGCGTGAACTAATGGATCTGGGCACGTCAATGATGATAGACATTGACAGTTCAGGGCACATAAACATGACTACAGTCAGCAGTCGATATGGTAACGAGTCTAGTGTATACATGGGATAGCCCCCACGGCCGAAATGCCAGATAACTAACAAGGGGTAGCCCCCACGGCTGGAATGCCAGAGTAACCGGGAATAAACAAGTCACGTTTTCAACTATGGGGTAACCCCCACGGCAGGATGCCAGATAAAGGAAAACTGTTTTCAGAACAACTTAAACAAACACCCAACTGTGAACTCACTCAACTTGTTGTTGACTCGTTACTACATGCTTTGCAGGTCAATAGGTACTTAGCTGGAGCTTGCATGGAAGAGAGTCGTTGTGGGACATGGACAGTTGTATGCCGTGTTAAACTTTGAAACAATTAAACTTATGTTTTGGTTTTTAAACGTTATGCTTCCGCTTCCGCTTGCGACTTAAATTATGTTTTGGTTGGACACCAATTGTATTGGTTGAACTTTTATAACTACATGTTTGCTTGTTCAATATGATTGGTGGCTGGATCCTGGTCACTCACGCCTCCAAGCGGTGGTATTCCGTAGGTGGATTTTGGGGGTGTGACATATATCACCATTACTCTTGATTTTCTGGACTGTATATTTCTTAAATGTCAACATATACACGTGTGATTTAGCTTACGAAGATTTTTCAATGCCGAGAACCTCGATAAGAGAGTAAAATCACAATGGTGTAAAACTAAAATGGGATATACAGGGCTAGGATTCGAGTTACAGGAACAAGGGCCATACCAACCACCCAACAATGGAATCGTTGAGCGTAAACACTTGACAACCTCCTGGAAGCAGCTTTTTTTGCCACCAGACCTTTCTCCATTAATAAGGAATCTAATGCCGTCACTAAACACATTCCTTAAATTGTGGACATTTTTTTAGTGTTTATTTTTTGGTGTCTAATCCGCATATATGTCACATTTGCTCATGATTTTATTGACGGTATATCTCTTAAATGTCAACATATACACGTGTGATTTAGTTTATGAAGATTTTTCAATGCCGAGAACCTCGTTCCGAGAGTAAAAAAGGTGTAAGGTTCACAATGGTGTAAAACTAATATGAGATATACCGGGCTAGGATTCGAGTTACAGGAACAAGGGCCAAACCAACCACACAAGAATGGAATCGTCGAGCGAAAACACTTGACAACCTCCTAGAAGCAGCTTTTCTTGCCACCAGACCTTTCTCCGTTAATTAGAAATCTGATGCCGTCACTAAACACATTTCTTAAAATTGTAGCCATTTTTAGTGTCTATTTTTTGGTGTCTAATCCGCATATATATCACCATTGCTCTTGATTTTCTTGACTATATATCTCTTAAATGTCAACATATACACGTGTGATTTAGTTTACGAAGAATTTTCAATGCCGAAAAACTCGATCAGAGAGTAAAAGAGGCGTAAGTTTCACAATAGTGTAAAACTAAAATGGGATATACCAGGCTAGGATTCGAGTTACAGGAATAAGAGCCAAACCAACCACCCAAGAATGGAATCGTCGAGCGAAAACACTTGACAACCTCCTGGAAGCAGCTTTTCTTGCCACCAGACCTTTCTCCATCAATTAAGAATCTGATGCCGCAACTAAACACATTCTTTAAATTGTAGCCATTTTTTGAATGTTTATTTTTTGGTATCTAATGCGCATATATATCACCATTGCTCTTGATTTTATTGATTGTTTATCTCTTAAATGTCAACATATACACGTGAGAACCTTGATCAGAGAGTAAAAGAGGCGTAATTGTCACAATGGTGTAAAACTAAAATGGGATATACCGGGCTAGGATTCGAGTTACATGAACAAGGGCCAAACTAGCCACCCAATAATGGAATCGTCGAGCGAAAACACTTGACAACATCCTAGAAGCAGCTTTTCTTGCCACATGGCCTTTCTCCATCAATTAGGAATATGATGCTGTCACTAAACACATTCCTAAAATTGTAGCCATTTTTTGAGTGTTTACTTTCTGGGGTCTAATCCGCATATATATCACCATTGCTCTTGATTTTCTTGACTGTATATCTCTTAAATATCAACATACACACGTGTGATTTAGTTTACGAAGATTTTTCAATGCCGAGAACCTCGATCAGAGAGTAAAAAAGGCGTAAGGTTCACAATGGTTTAAAACTAAAATGGGATATACCGGGCTAGGATTCACGTTACAGGAACAAGGGCCAAACCAACCACCCAAGAATGGAATCGTCGAGCGAAAACACGTGACAACCTCCAAGAAGCAGCTTTTCTTGCCACCAGACCTTTCTCCATCAATTAGGAATCTGATGTCGTCATTAAACGCATTCCTTAAATTGTAGCCATTTGTTGAGTGTTTTTTTTGGTGTCTAATCCACATATATATCACCATTGCCCTTGATTTTCTTGACTGTATATCTCTTAAATGTCAACATATACACGTGTGATTTAGTTTACGAAAATTTTTCAATGCTGAGAACCTCGACCAGAGAGTAAAAAAGGCGTAAGGTTCACAATGGTGTAAAATTAAAATGGGATATACCGGGCTAGGATTCGAGTTACAGGAACAACGGCCAAACCAACCACCCAAGAATGGAATCGTCGAGCGAAAACACTTGACAACCTCCTAGAAGCAGCTTTTCTTGCCACCAGACCTTTCTCCATCAATTAGGAATCTGATGCCGTCACTAAACACATTCCTTAAATTGTAGCCATTTGTTGAGTGTTTTTTTGGTGTCTAATCCGCTTATATATCACTATTGCCCTTGATTTTCTTAACTGTATATCTCTTAAATGTCAACATATACACGTATGATTTAGTTTACAAAGATTTTTCAATGCCGAGAACCTCGATCAGAGAGTAAAAAAGGCTTAAGGTTCACAATGGTGTAAAATTAAAATGGGATATACCGGGCTAGGATTCAAGTTACAGGAACAAGGGCCAAACCAACAACCCAAGAATGGAATCATCGAGAGAAAACACTTGACAACCTCCTAGAAGAAGCTTTTCTTGCCACCAGACCTTTCTCCATCAATTTGGATCTGATGCCGTCACTAAACACATTCCTTAAATTGTAGCCATTTGTTAAGTGTTTTTTTTGGTGTCTAATCCGCATATATTGTGACACCTGTGTCACTTCAACCATCAAACAAATACCAAACCATTGAAATATTGTATTTCATACTTAGGATTTGTATAAATATGTGTATCATTTGCACATATCAATTCTTGTTCGATTTCGGGCTCTAAATCGCTTTCTGGAGGGTTATACGCGCCCTGATGCGTAAATATAACCAGTTTAATGCAACAAACACTCCAGAACAGTGACATAGGCTTAACATACCTTAAATAACCTTTACATAACTTAGAAATAAGTTTTAGAAGGTTTGGTATGCCGAAATCAAGTTTATTCGCTTATAGGGACTAAATTTGACAAACGGCGAAAGTATGTCAATTTGTACTGTAACGGACAATCCAGAACTTGGCCATAAGTTAAACACACCCTAAATATCCTTTACATAGCTTAGAGATAGGCTTTGAGGGGTTCGGTGTGCTAAAATAAACTTTATGATCAATAGGGACTAAAAGCGTCAAAAAGTGCATAAGTTTGCATTTTCGCGCATATCTTACGTTCTGAATATATCCGGACATCCAAAAATTTATGTAAGCATTAAAATATTTTATTTTAGTGTTTGGCATAAGAAAAATCCATTCGTCGCGCAATTTGGATCGTTTTTCGCGCTTGTGCGCATTTCGTCGTAATTAAGCGAATATCGCGATCGTACGACCAAACGAACCGACATCCGGCATATTTTTGAGCATGTTTCATGTCCACAATGTTTAGGCATCATTTTAGGGCCTTAAAGTTTACTTAACGGGCTTTAAACATGTCGGAATGGAGCTTATAACACAACAGGGACTGAAACTGTCATTTTGGAAAGTTGTTTGCTAATCAGAAGACTCAGGCGGCCCGCGTAAGCCCCCATTAAACCTTACGCGGCCCGCGTGAGACTGCTAGATGTGCAGAAAGTTGATTCCAGCCATTTCCAGCCCGTTTCAGCCATGTTTCCCACTTGCAAATGGTATTTCTGAAGCTATGGGCCATTTCTAGGGGTACCTAAGGTTTCACAAAACAAGGGGCACACATGTACGGTTGAGATCGAGGCACGTTATTCGATGAACGATCCTAACGGTGGTCCTTTTCCTATAAATACCCCCACCCCTTTTGTTGCAACCCACTTGATTTCTGAGATTTTCTCTAAGTTGAAGTGTGAAACACTTCATACCTGAGAAATACTTGGAAAATCAAACTTGCGGGGACCCTTTGTAAGTATTCCTTCGTTCTTTTTATTCGTTTTTAGCGTTAAAGTCAAACTTTGTTTGACTTTCTGCATTAACCAGTTTATGGTCAATGCGAAGTTCGTTTGAACTTCATAACGTGAGCATAATCACGATGGTTATAGTCCCTAGTAACTATACCTACTGATTACCACGTTATCTAGGCTCAGTGACGAGTCGTAGTTTCGGCCAAAATGCGTATTCTCGCGAATTTTGTAACCAAACTACTTGTGGGTATCAAAACCGTTTGACTTGATACCAAACCTATTTTTAAACCTCGTTAAACATGTTTTGACATGTTTAGCTCGTCACTTTTAGATTTGTGCTTGTCTAGGGTCGTAAAGGTAAGCGATCTAATCAATCGCTTATACTTTCGAACCCGACCCGTTTGGTCGATCATTAGGATCCGACCAAACACTTTAGGTGACCATAGTTGTATAGGGAATAACCTTCCGAGGTTATACCTTATGGTCACGTCATTTAAGTAGTTGTATGATAGGTAGTATATATGCCTTAGGTAAATTACCAAAATGCCCTTTTTACGCCAAAATTCATTTTAAGCATATGTAACCCAAATTTTGACATCTAAACTGATTTATCAACAATATTAGACATGTTAAGGCATATTTTACTTGTCATAGGACTAGTTAAGCGGTCCGAACGCGTTTTACGCGAACGACACGTTAAAGTAGCATAAGCTACCTAAACGGGTCGTAATGGGTCGTAAGCACTTAGGTTAGGTTTCATTTTAGTATGTAGGCTTGTTTAAACCATATCATATGAGTTCCAATACTCATTTGGTTTACGAAACCTCATACTATCCAATCTCCCGATTTAGGTCCGGTTATTTATGTAGTTATCTATATAGGGTGCTTTTGATTTCCGTGATCCCTCTAGCTTTGATTGGTTGTTGTTCAAGACTTCTAACCACCCTCAAGTGAGTACATAGACCCCTCTTTTACTGTTTTCCAAACGTTTTGGGGTGAAACACATGTGCGTACTTGTTATTTTCATGCTTTCCATGCTTTCATATTATATACTTGCTATGTTCATTAGTACACTATTAGTACATAATTTCATTTTGTTTTTCTATGTATGTTTACTTAGCATGCTAGCATATTGATTTACATTATATCTTCTTTTGCTGTGTATGTTTACTTGGCATAATAGTACATTGTTTTACATTACATTTTCTGCTTTGTATGTTAACTTAGCATACTTAGTACATTACTTTCACTACATGTTTACATTTGATATGACATTTGGTTTGTTCAACGGGTCTAAACTACATTCATAAACATTAGCTACGCCGCTCGGTAGTAAGTAATGGTACCATAGGACTTGACAAATCCCGTTCCTAAAATCCTAGGTTTGTTTGGGTGGAAGGAATGACCGAATCCGAAAACATTTTTCTTTGATAACCTTCACTCTAAGGTTATCCGTCTGTCTCAAGGCTTGAATGTAGGCGTTTAACATTACCGCATAAATGGTTGTATCAGTAAAGCATGCATTATCTTACAAAACATAACTTTTGATTATATTTTATCAAATGCATTGTGTTGTACATTACTTTCTTATAGGGTTGAATAAATGCTTTTAATCAATAAATGCTTTTATTCACTCTACATAACATTTGTTTACACATTACATGATTTATATATGATGGTTTTTACATAAACATTTGACATTTGACTATACATAAACATTTCTACATTGATGGTTTGTTTTGGTAAGTGATTTAAATAACGAGGCGTGTGTAATAAGATAAAAGCATGGTGGATACGCCGCTGGTACTTCCTATATATAAGTGCTTTTATAGTATTACATATCGTAGTGTTATTTAAACCATTTCAGTATTTGACATATTACATTTTACACAAATGACATATTTTCACTAAACAATTGTTTTACAAAACAACTTATTTTATACAAACTCATTATGCTTGGTTATTCATTTAACCTTACACTACTCTTTTACATATCATCTACTTTATCATCGCTTTTCAAATGATTTATGAAACAAAACATTTTTCAAGGATCATGACTGACTTTTGTTAAACAACTTTTTTCTAAACTTATAAGTCATGAATCCTAAATCAATAAAACCTATGTATCTCACAGGCATTTTTATGCTGACGTACCTATTTTCACATGTGTTTCAGGAAATGATGCATAGGATTGATCAAGATACACTTAGGAGGACTTGGGCCATAGAGAAATTAAAAGATGCAAGACTAGTTAATTTTGTTATGTTTCTTTGTTGTTAAGACATTGTAACTCTATTAATCAATAAAACAAAATTTCATTTGTCCATGTGTTATGAAACAATGATTGTGTTACAACACTCCCCGACGATTCCGCCACGTTTTGTTGTTTTACGCGGTCGGGGTGTGACATATATATCACCATTGCCCTTGATTTTCTTGACTGTATATCTCTTAAATGTCAACATATACACGTGTGATTTAGTTTACGAAGATTTTTCAATGCCGAGAACCTCGATCTGAGAGTAAAAAAGACGTAAGGTTCACAATGGTGTAAAATTAAAATGGGATATACCGGGCTAGGATTCGAGTTACAGGAACAAGGGCCAAACCAACCACCCAAGAATGAAATCGTCGAGTGAAAACACTTGACAACTTCCTAGAAGCAGCTTTTCTCGCCACCAGGCCTTTCTCCATCAATTAGGAATCTGATGCCGTCACTAAACACATTCCTTAAATTGTAGCAATTTGTTGAGTGTTTTTTTTTGGTGTCTAATCCGCATATATATCACCATTGCCCTTGATTTTCTTGACTGTATATCTCTTAAATGTCAACATATACACGTGTGATTTAGTTTACGAAGATTTTTCAATGCCGAGAACCTCGATCAGAGAGTAAAAAAGGCGTAAGGTTCACAATGGTGTAAAATTAAAATGGGATATACCGGGCTAGGATTCGCGTTACAGGAACAAGGGCCAAACCAACCACCCAAGAATGGAATCGTCGAGCGAAAATACTTGACAACCTCCTAGAAGTAGCTTTTCTTGCCACAAGACCTTTCTCCATCAATTAGGAATCATTAGGAATCTGATGCCGTCACTAAACACATTCCTTAAATTGTAGCCATTTGTTGAGTGTTTTTTTTTTGGTGTATAATCCGCAAATATATCACCATTGCCCTTGATTTTCTTGACTGTATTTCTCTTAAATGTCAACATATACACGTGTAATTTAGTTTACGAAGATTTTTCAATGCCGAGAACCTCGACCAGAGAGTAAAAAAGGCGTAAGGTTCACAATGGTGTAAAATTAAAATGGGATATACCGGGCTAGAATTCGAGTTACAGGAACAAGGGCCAAACCAACCACCAAAGAATGGAATCGTCGTGCGAATACACTTGATCACCTCCTTGAAGCAGCTTTTCTTGCCACTAGACATTTCTCCATCAATTAGGAATCTGATGCCGTCACTAAACACATTCCTTAAATTGTAGCCATTTGTTGAGTGTTTTTTTTTTGGTGTCTAATCCGCACATATATCACCATTGCCCTTGATTTTCTTGACTGTATATCTTTTAAATATCAACATATACACGTGTGATTTAGTTTACGAAAAGTTTTCAATGCCTAGAACCTCGATCAGAGAGTAAAAAAGGCGTAAGGTTCACAATGGTGTAAAATTAAAATGGGATATACCGAGCTAGGATTCGAGTTACAGGAACAAGGGCCAAACCAACCACCCAAGAATGGAATCGTCGAGCGAAAACACTTGACAACCTCCTAGAAGTAGCTTTTCTTGCCACCAGACCTTTCTCCATCAATTAGGAATCTGATGCCGTCACTAAACACATTCCTTAAATTGTAGCCATTAGTTGAGTGTTTTTTTTTGGTGTCTAATCCGCATATATATCACAATTAACTTGATTTTCTTGACTGTATATCTTTTAAATGTCAACATATACACGTGTGATTTAGTTTATGAAGATTTTTCAATGCCGATAACCTCGACCAGAGAGTAAAAAAGGCGTAAGGTTCACAAAGGTGTAAAATTAAAATGGGATATACCGGGCTAGGATTCGCGTTACAGGAACAAGGGCCAAACCAAGCACACAAGAATGGAATCGTCAAGCGAAAACACTTGACAACCTCCTAGAAGCAGCTTTTCTTGCCACCAGACCTTTCTCCATCAATTAGGAATCTGATACCGTCACTAAACACATTCTTTAAATTGTAGCCATTTGTTGAGTGTTTTTTTTGGTGTCTAATCCACATATATATCACCATTGCCCTTGATTTTTTTGACTATATATCTCTTAAATGTCAACATAAACACGTGTGATTTAGTTTACGAAGATTTTTCAAACCTGAGAACCTCGATCAGAGAGTAAAAAAGGCGTAAGGTTCACAATGGTGTAAAATTAAAATGGGATATACCGGGCTAGGATTCGAGTTACAGGAACAAGGGCCAAACCAACCACCCAAGAATGGAATCGTCGAGCGAAAACACTTGACAACCTCCTAGAAACAGCTTTTCTTGCCACCAGACCTTTCTCCATCAATTAGGAATCTGATGCCGTCACTAAACACATTCCTTAAATTGTAGCTATTTGTTGAGTGTTTTTTTGTGTCTAATCCGCATATATATCACCATTGCCCTTGATTTTCTTGACTGTATATCTCTTAAATGTCAACATATACACGTATGATTTAGTTTACGAAGATTTTTCAATGCCGAGAACCTCGATCAGAGAGTAAAAAACGCTTAAGGTTCACAATGGTGTAAAATTAAAATGGGATATACCGGGCTAGGATTCGAGTTACAGGAACAAGGGCTAAACCAACCACCCAATAATGGAATCGTCGAGCGAAAACACTTGACAACCTCCTAGAAGCAGCTTTTCTTGCCACCAGACCTTTCTCCATCAATTAGGAATCTGATGCCGTCACTAAACACATTCCTTAAATTGTAGCTATTTGTTGAATGTTTTTTTGTGTCTAATCCGCATATATATCACCATTGCCCTTGATTTTCTTGACTGTATATCTCTTAAATGTCAACATATACACGTATGATTTAGTTTACGAAGATTTTTCAATGCCGAGAACCTTGATCAAAGAGTAAAAAAGGCTTAAGGTTCACAATGGTGTAAAATTAAAATGGGATATACCGGGCTAGGATTCGAGTTACAGGAACAAGGGCCAAACCAACCACCCAAGAATGGAATCGTCGAGCGAAAACACTTGACAACCTCCTAGAAGCAGCTTTTCTTGCCACCAAACCTTTCTCCATCAATTAGGAATCTGATGCCGTCACTAAACACATTCCTTAAATTGTAGCTATTTGTTGAATGTTTTTTTTGTGTCTAATCCGCATATATATCACCATTGCCCTTAATTTTCTTGACTGTATATCTCTTAAATGTCAACATATACACGTATGATTTAGTTTACGAAAAATTTTCAATGCCGAGAACCTCGGTCAGAGAGTAAAAAAGGCTTAAGGTTCACAATGGTGTTAAATTAAAATGGGATATAACGGGCTAGGATTCGATTTACAGGAACAAGGGCCAAACCAACAACCCAAGAATGGAATCGTCGAGCGAAAACACTTGACAACCTCCTTGAAGCAGCTTTTCTTGCCACCAGACCATTCTCCATCATTTAGGAATCTGATGCCGTCACTAAATACATTCCTTAATTTGTATCTATTTGTTGAGTGTTTTTTTGGGTGTCTAATCCGCATATATATCACCATTGCCCTTGATTTTCTTTACTATATATCTCTTAAATGTCAACATATACACGTGTGATTTAGTTTACGAAGATTTTTCAATGCCGAGAACCTCGATCAGAGAGTAAAAAAGGCGTAAGGTTCACAACGGTGTAAAATTAAAATGGGATATACCGGGCTTGGATTCGAGGTACAGGAACAAGGGCTAAACCAACCACCCAAGAATGGAATCGTCGAGCGAAAATACTTGACAACCTCATAGAAGCAGCTTTTCTTGCCACCCGACCTTTCTCCATCAATTAGGAATCATTAGGAATCTGATGCCGTCACTAACACATTCCTTAAATTGTAGCCATTTGTTGAGTGTTTTTTTTGGTGTCTAATCCGCATATATATCACCATTGCCCTTGATTTTCTTGACTGTATATCTCTTAAATGTTAACATATACACGTGTGATTTAGTTTACGAAGATTTTTCAATGCCGAGAACCTCGGTCAGAGAGTAAAAAAGGCGTAAGGTTCACAACGGTGTAAAATTAAAATGGGATATTCCGGGCTAGGATTCGAGTTACAGGAACATGGGCCAAACAAACCACCCAAGAATGGAATCGTCGAGCGAAAACACTTGACAACCTCCTAGAAGCAGCTTTTCTTGCCACCAGACCTTTCTCCATCAATTAGGAATCATTAGGAATCTAATGCCGTCACTAAACACATTCCTTAAATTGTAGCCATTTGTTGAGTGTTTTTTTTTTGGTGTCTAATCCGCATATATATCACCATTGCCCTTGATTTTCTTGACTGTATATCTCCTAAATGTCAACATATACACGTGTGATTTAGTTTACGAAGATTTTTCAATGCCGAGAACCTCGATCAGAGAGTAAAAATGGCGTAAGGTTCACAATGGTGTAAAATTAAAATGGGATATACCGGGCTAGGATTCGAGTTACAGGAACAAGGGCCAAACCAACCACCCAAGAATGGAATCGTCGATTGTAAACACTTGACAACCTCCTAGAAGCAACTTTTCTTACCACCAGACCTTTCTCCATCAATTAGGAATCTGATGCCGTCACTAAATACATTCCTTAAATTGTAGCCATTTGTTGAGTGTTTTTTTTTGGTGTCTAATCCGCATATATATCACCATTGCCCTTGATTTTCTTGACTGTATATCTCTTAAATGTCAATATATACACGTGTGATTTTGTTTATGAAGATTTTTCAATGCCGAGAACCTCGATCAGAGAGTAAAAAAGGCGTAAGGTTCACAATGGTGTAAAATTAAAATGGGATATACCGGGCTAGGATTCGATCAACACGAACAAGGGCCAAACCAACCACCCAAGAATGGAATCGTCGAGCGAAAACACTTTACAACCTCCTAGAAGTAGCTTTTCTTGCCACCAGACCTTTCTCCATCAATTAGGAATCTGATGCCGTCACTAAACACATTCCTTAAATTGTAGCCATTTGTTGAGTGTTTTTTTGGTGTCTAATCCGCATACATATCACCATTGCCCTTGATTTTCTTGACTGTATATCTCTTAAATGTCAACATATACACGTGTGATTTAGTTTACGAAGATTTTTCAATGCCGAGAACCTCGATCAGAGAGTAAAAAAGGGTAAGGTTCACAATGGTGTAAAATTAAAATGGGATATACCGGGCTAGGATTCGAGTTACAGGAACAAGGGCGAAACCAACCACCCAAGAATGGAATCGTCGAGCGAAAACACTTGACAACCTCCTAGAAGCAGCTTTTCTTGCCACCAGACCTTTCTCCATCAATTAGGAATCTGATGTTGTCACTAAACACATTCCCTAAATTGTAGCCATTTGTTTAGTGTTTTTTTTGGTGTCTAATCCGCATATATATCACCATTGCCCTTGATTTTCTTGACTATATCTCTTAAATGTCAACATATACACGTGTGATTTAGTTTATTGAGATTTTTCAATGCCGAGAAGCTCGATCAGAGAGTTAAAAAGGCGTAAGGTTAACAATGGTGTAAAATTAAAATGGGATATATCGGGCTAGGATTTGAGTTACAGGAACAAGGGCCAAACCAACCACCCAAGAATGCAATTGTCGAGCGAAAACACTTGACAACCTCCTAGAAGCAGTTTTTCTTTCCACCAGACCTTTCTCAATCAATTAGGAATCTGATGCCGTCACTAAACACATTCCTTAAATTGTTGCCAGTTGTTGAGTGTTTTCTTTTTTTTAGTGTCTAATCCGCATATATATCATCATTGCCCTTGATTTTCTTGACTGTATATCTCTTAAATGTCAACATATACACGTGTGATTTAGTTTATGAAGATTTTTCACTGCCGAGAACCTCGATCAGAGAGTAAAAAAGGCGTAAGGTTCTCAATGGTGTTAAATTAAAATGGGATATACCGGGCTAGGATTCGAGTTACAGGAACAAGGGCCAAACCAACCACCCAAGAATGGAATCGTCGAGCGAAAACACTTGACAACCTCCTAGAAGCAGCTTTTCTTGCCACCAGACCTTTCTCCATCAATTAGGAATCTGATGCCGTCACTAAACACATTCCTTAAATTGTAGCCATTTATTGAGTGTTTTTTTTGGTGTCTAATCCACATATATATCACCATTGCCCTTGATTTTCTTGACTGTATATCTCTTAAATGTCAACATATACACGTGTGATTTAGTTTTTAGAAGATTTTTCAATGCCGAAAACCTCGATCAGAGAGTAAAAAAGGCGTATGGTTCACAACGGTGTAAAATTAAAATGGGATATTCCGGGCTAGGATTCGAGTTATAGGAACAAGGGCCAAACCAACCACCCAAGAATGGAATCGTCGAGCGAAAACACTTGACAACCTCCTAGAAGCAGCTTTTCTTGCCACCAGACATTTCTCCTTCAATTAGGAATCATTAGGAATCTAATGCCGTCACTAAACACATTCCTTAAATTGTAGCCATTTGTTGAGTGTTTTTTTTGGTGTCTAATCCGCATATATATCACCATTGCCCTTGATTTTCTTGACTGTATATCTCCTAAATGTCAACATATACACGTGTGATTTAGTTACGAAGATTTTTCAATGCCGAGAACCTCGATCAGAGAGTAAAAAAGGCGTAAGGTTCACAATGGTGTAAAATTAAAATGGGATATACCGGGCTAGGATTTGAGTTACAGGAACAAGGGCCAAACCAACCACCCAAGAATGCAATCGTCGAGCGAAAACACTTGACAACCTCCTAGAAGCAGCTTTTCTTGCCACCAGACCTTTCTCTATCAATTAGGAATCTGATGCCGTCACTAAACACATTCCTTAAATTGTAGCCATTTGTTGAGTGTTTTTTTTGGTGTCTAATCCACATATATATCACCATTGCCCTTGATTTTCTTGACTGTATATCTCTTAAATGTCAACATATACACGTGTGATTTAGTTTACGGAGATTTTTCAATGCCGAGAAGCTCGATCAGAGAGTAAAAAAGGCGTAAGGTTCACAATGGTGTAAAATTAAAATGGGATATATCGGGCTAGGATTTGAGTTACAGGAACAAGGGCCAAACCAACCACCCAAGAATGGAATCGTCGAGCGAAAACACTTGACAACCTCCTAGAAGCAGCTTTTCTTGCCACCAGACCTTTCTCCATCAATTACGAATCTGATGCTGTCACTAAACACAATCCTTAAATTGTAGCCATTTGTTTAGTGTTTTTTTTGGTGTCTAATCCGCATATATATCACCATTGCCCTTGATTTTCTTGACTATATCTCTTAAATGTCAACATATACACGTGTGATTTAGTTTATTGAGATTTTTCAATGCCGAGAAGCTCGATCAGAGAGTTAAAAACGCGTAAGGTTAACAATGGTGTAAAATTAAAATGGGATATATCGGGCTAGGATTTGAGTTACAGGAACAAGGGCCAAACCAACCACCCAAGAATGCAATTGTCGAGCGAAAACACTTGACAACCTCCTAGAAGCAGTTTTTCTTTCCACCAGACCTTTCTCAATCAATTAGGAATCTGATGCCGTCACTAAACACATTCCTTAAATTGTTGCCAGTTGTTGAGTGTTTTCTTTTTTTTAGTGTCTAATCCGCATATATATCATCATTGCCCTTGATTTTCTTGACTGTATATCTCTTAAATGTCAACATATACATGTGTGATTTAGTTTATGAAGATTTTTCACTGCCGAGAACCTCGATCAGAGAGTAAAAAAGGCGTAAGGTTCTCAATGGTGTTAAATTAAAATGGGATATACCGGGCTAGGATTCGAGTTACAGGAACAAGGGCCAAACCAACCACCCAAGAATGGAATCGTCGAGCGAAAACACTTGACAACCTCCTAGAAGCAGCTTTTCTTGCCACCAGACCTTTCTCCATCAATTAGGAATCTGATGCCGTCACTAAACACATTCCTTAAATTGTAGCCATTTATTGAGTGTTTTTTTTGGTGTCTAATCCACATATATATCACCATTGCCCTTGATTTTCTTGACTGTATATCTCTTAAATGTCAACATATACACGTGTGATTTAGTTTTTAGAAGATTTTTCAATGCCGAAAACCTCGATCAGAGAGTAAAAAAGGCGTATGGTTCACAACGGTGTAAAATTAAAATGGGATATTCCGGGCTAGGATTCGAGTTATAGGAACAAGGGCCAAACCAACCACCCAAGAATGGAATCGTCGAGCGAAAACACTTGACAACCTCCTAGAAGCAGCTTTTCTTGCCACCAGACATTTCTCCTTCAATTAGGAATCATTAGGAATCTAATGCCGTCACTAAACACATTCCTTAAATTGTAGCCATTTGTTGAGTGTTTTTTTTGGTGTCTAATCCGCATATATATCACCATTGCCCTTGATTTTCTTGACTGTATATCTCCTAAATGTCAACATATACACGTGTGATTTAGTTACGAAGATTTTTCAATGCCGAGAACCTCGATCAGAGAGTAAAAAAGGCGTAAGGTTCACAATGGTGTAAAATTAAAATGGGATATACCGGGCTAGGATTTGAGTTACAGGAACAAGGGCCAAACCAACCACCCAAGAATGCAATCGTCGAGCGAAAACACTTGACAACCTCCTAGAAGCAGCTTTTCTTGCCACCAGACCTTTCTCTATCAATTAGGAATCTGATGCCGTCACTAAACACATTCCTTAAATTGTAGCCATTTGTTGAGTGTTTTTTTTGGTGTCTAATCCACATATATATCACCATTGCCCTTGATTTTCTTGACTGTATATCTCTTAAATGTCAACATATACACGTGTGATTTAGTTTACGGAGATTTTTCAATGCCGAGAAGCTCGATCAGAGAGTAAAAAAGGCGTAAGGTTCACAATGGTGTAAAATTAAAATGGGATATATCGGGCTAGGATTTGAGTTACAGGAACAAGGGCCAAACCAACCACCCAAGAATGGAAATGTCGAGCGAAAACACTTGACAACCTCCTAGAAGCAGCTTTTCTTGCCACCAGACCTTTCTCCATCAATTAGGAATCTGATGCTGTCACTAAACACAATCCTTAAATTGTAGCCATTTGTTTAGTGTTTTTTTTGGTGTCTAATCGGCATATATATCACCATTGCCCTTGATTTTCTTGACTGTAAATCTCTTAAATGTCAACATATACACGTGTGATTTTGTTTATGAATATTTTTCAATGCCGAGAACCTCGATCAGAGAGTAAAAAAGGCGTCAGGTTCACAATGGTGTAATATTAAAATGTGATATATCGGGCTAGGATTTGAGTTACAGGAACAAGGGCCAAACCAACCACCCAAGAATGGAATCGTCGAGTGAAAACACTTGACAACCTCCTAGAAGCAGCTTTTCTTGCCACCAGACCTTTCTCCATCAATTAGGAATCTGATCTCGTCACTAAACACATTCCTAAAATTGTAGCCATTTGTTTAGTGTTTTTTTGGTGTCTAATCCACATATAGATCACCATTGCCTTTGATTTTCTTGACTGTATATCTCTTAAATGTCAACATATACACGTGTGACTTAGTTTACGGAGACTTTTCAATGCCGAGAACCTTGATCAGAGAGTAAAAAATGCGAAAGGTTCACAATGGTGTAAAATTAAAATGGGATATACCGGGCTAGGATTCTAGTTATGGGAACAAGGGACAAACCAACCACCCAAGAATGTAATCGTCGAGCGAAAACATTTGACAACCTCCTAGAAGCAGCTTTTCTTGCCACCAGACCTTTCTCCATCAATTAGGAATCTGATGCCGTCACTAAACACATTCCTTAAATTGTAGCCATTTGTTGAGTGTCTTATTTTTTTTTTGGTGTCTAATCCGCATATATATCACCATTGCCCTTGATTTTCTTGACTGCATATCTCTTAAATGTCAACATATACACGTGTGATTTAGTTTACGAAGATTTTTCAATGCCGAGAACCTCGATCAGAGAGTAAAAAGGCGTAAGGTTCACAATGGTGTAAAATTAAAATGGGATATACCGGGCTAGGATTAGAGTTACAGTAACAAGGGCCAAACCAACCACCCAAGAATGGAATCGTCGAGCGAAAACACTTGACACCCTCCAAGAAGCAGTTTTTCTTGCCACCAGACCTTTCTCCATTAATTAGGAATCTGATGCCGTCACTAAACACATTCCTTAAATTGTAGCCATTTGTTGAGTGTTTTTTTTGGTGTCTAATCCGCATATATATCACCATTGCCCTTGATTTTCTTGACTGTATATCTCTTAAATGTCAACATATACACGTGTGATTTAGTTTACGAAGATTTTTCAATGGCGAGAACCTCGATTAGAGAGTAAAAAAGGCGAAAGGTTCACAATGGTGTAAAATTAAAATGGGATATACCGGGCTAGGATTCGAGTTACAGGAACAAGGGCCAAACCAACCACCCAAGAATGGAATCGTCGAGCGAAAATACTTGACAACCTCCTAGAAGCAGCTTTTCTTTCCACCAGACCTTTCTCCATCAATTAGGAATCCGATGCCATCACTAAACACATTCCTTAAATTGTAGCCATTTGTTGAGTGTTTTTTTTGGTGTCTAATCCGCATATATATCACCATTGCCCTTGATTTTCTTGACTGTATATCTCTTTAATGTCAACATATACACGTGTGATTTAGTTTACGAAGATTTTTCAATGCCGAGAACCTCTATCAGAGAGTAAAAAAGGTATAAGGTTCACAATGGTGTAAAATTAAAAAGGGATATACCGGGCTAGGATTCGAGTTACAGGAACAAGTGCCAAACCAACCAGCCAAAAATGGAATCGTCGAACGAAAACACTTGACAACCTCCTAGAAGCAGCTTTTCTTGCCACCAGACCTTTCTCCATCAATTAGGAATCTGATGCCGTCACTAAACACATTCCTTAAATTGTAGCCATTTGTTGAGTGTTTTTTCGGTTTCTAATCCGTATATTTATCA
Organism: Helianthus tuberosus; assembly: GCA_030545235.1. Lineage (NCBI taxonomy): Eukaryota > Viridiplantae > Streptophyta > Magnoliopsida > Asterales > Asteraceae > Helianthus > Helianthus tuberosus. Next base: position 20,961 of record JARYGA010043689.1, read on the forward strand.
CCATTGCCCTTGATTTTCTTGACTGTATATCTCTTAAATGTCAACATATACACGTGTGATTTAGTTTACGAAGATTTTTCAAGGCTGAGAACCTCGATCAGAGAGTAAGAAAGGCGTAAGGTTCACAATGGTGTAAAAATAAATGGGATATACCGGGCTAGGATTCGAGTTTCAGGAACAAGGGCAAAACCAACCACCCAAGAATGGAATCGTTGAGCGAAAACACTTGACAACCTCCTAGAAGCAGCTTTTCTTGCCACCAGACCTTTCACCATCAATTAGGAATCTGATGCCGTCACTAAACACATCCCTTAAATTGTAGCCATTTGTTGAGTGTTTTTTTTGTGTTTAATCCGCATATATATCACCATTGCCCTTGATTTTCTTGACTGTATATCTCTTAAATGTCAGCATATACACGTGCGATTTAGTTTACGAAGATTTTTCAATGCTGAGAACCTCGATCAGAGAGTAAAAAAGGCGTAAGGTTCACAATGGTGTAAAATTAAAATGGGATATACCGGGCCAGGATTCGAGTTACAGGAACAAGGGCCAAACCAACCACCCAAGAATGGAATCGTCGAGCGAAAACACTTGACAACCTCCTAGAAACAGCTTTTCTTGCCACCAGACCTTTCTCCATCAATTAGGAATCTGATGCCGTCACTAAACACATTCCTTAAATTGTAGCCATTTGTTGAGTGTTTTCTTTTTTTGGTGTCTAATCTGCATATATATCACCATTGCCCTTGATTTTCTTGACTGTATATCTCTTAAATGTCAACATATACACGTGTGATTTAGTTTAAGAAGATTTTTTCAATGTCGAGAACCTCGATCAATGAGTAAAAAAGGCGTAAGGTTCACAATAGTGTAAAAATTAAAATTGGATATACCGGGCTAGGATTCGAGTTACAGGAACAAGGGCCAAACCAACCACCCAAGAATGGAATCGTCGAGCGAAAACACTTGACAACCTCCTAGAAGCAGCTTTTCTTGCCACCAGACCTTTCTCCATCAATTAGGAATCTGATTCCGTTACTAAACACATTCCTTAAATTGTAGCCATTTGTTGAGTGTTTTTTTGGTGTCTAATCAGCATATATATCACCATTGCCCTTGATTTTCTTGACTGTATATCTCTTAAATGTCAACATATACACGTGTGATTTAGTTTAAGAAGATTTTTTCAATGTCGAGAACCTCGATCAAGGAGTAAAAAAGGCGTAAGGTTCACAATAGTGTAAAAATTAAAATTGGATATACCGGGTTAGGATTCGAGTTACAGGAACAAGGGCGAAACCAACCACCCAAGAATGGAATCGTCGAGCGAAAACACTTGACAACCTCCTAGAAGCAGCTTTTCTTGCCACCAGACCTTTCTCCATCAATTAGGAATCTGATTCCGTTACTAAACACATTCCTTAAATTGTAGCCATTTGTTGAGTGTTTTTTTGGTGTCTAATCAGCATATATATCACCATTGCCCTTGATTTTCTTGACTGTATATCTCTTAAATGTCAACATATACACGTGTGATTTAGTTTAAGAAGATTTTTTCAATGTCGAGAACCTCGATCAAGGAGTAAAAAAGGCGTAAGGTTCACAATAGTGTAAAAATTAAAATTGGATATACCGGGTTAGGATTCGAGTTACAGGAACAAGGGCGAAACCAACCACCCAAGAATGGAATCGTCGAGCGAAAACACTTGACAACCTCCTAGAAGCAGCTTTTCTTGCCACCAGACCTTTCTCCATCAATTAGGAATCTGATTCCGTTACTAAACACATTCCTTAAATTGTAGCCATTTGTTGAGTGTTTTTTTGGTGTCTAATCAGCATATATATCACCATTGCCCTTGATTTTCTTGACTGTATATCTCTTAAATGTCAACATATACACGTGTGATTTAGTTTAAGAAGATTTTTTCAATGTCGAGAACCTCGATCAAGGAGTAAAAAAGGCGTAAGGTTCACAATAGTGTAAAAATTAAAATTGGATATACCGGGTTAGGATTCGAGTTACAGGAACAAGGGCGAAACCAACCACCCAAGAATGGAATCGTCGAGCGAAAACACTTGACAACCTCCTAGAAGCAGCTTTTCTTGCCACCAGACCTTTCTCCATCAATTAGGAATCTGATTCCGTTACTAAACACATTCCTTAAATTGTAGCCATTTGTTGAGTGTTTTTTTGGTGTCTAATCAGCATATATATCACCATTGCCCTTGATTTTCTTGACTGTATATCTCTTAAATGTCAACATATACACGTGTGATTTAGTTTAAGAAGATTTTTTCAATGTCGAGAACCTCGATCAAGGAGTAAAAAAGGCGTAAGGTTCACAATAGTGTAAAAATTAAAATTGGATATACCGGGTTAGGATTCGAGTTACAGGAACAAGGGCGAAACCAACCACCCAAGAATGGAATCGTCGAGCGAAAACACTTGACAACCTCCTAGAAGCAGCTTTTCTTGCCACCAGACCTTTCTCCATCAATTAGGAATCTGATTCCGTTACTAAACACATTCCTTAAATTGTAGCCATTTGTTGAGTGTTTTTTTGGTGTCTAATCAGCATATATATCACCATTGCCCTTGATTTTCTTGACTGTATATCTCTTAAATGTCAACATATACACGTGTGATTTAGTTTAAGAAGATTTTTTCAATGTCGAGAACCTCGATCAAGGAGTAAAAAAGGCGTAAGGTTCACAATAGTGTAAAAATTAAAATTGGATATACCGGGTTAGGATTCGAGTTACAGGAACAAGGGCGAAACCAACCACCCAAGAATGGAATCGTCGAGCGAAAACACTTGACAACCTCCTAGAAGCAGCTTTTCTTGCCACCAGACCTTTCTCCATCAATTAGGAATCTGATTCCGTTACTAAACACATTCCTTAAATTGTAGCCATTTGTTGAGTGTTTTTTTGGTGTCTAATCAGCATATATATCACCATTGCCCTTGATTTTCTTGACTGTATATCTCTTAAATGTCAACATATACACGTGTGATTTAGTTTAAGAAGATTTTTTCAATGTCGAGAACCTCGATCAAGGAGTAAAAAAGGCGTAAGGTTCACAATAGTGTAAAAATTAAAATTGGATATACCGGGTTAGGATTCGAGTTACAGGAACAAGGGCGAAACCAACCACCCAAGAATGGAATCGTCGAGCGAAAACACTTGACAACCTCCTAGAAGCAGCTTTTCTTGCCACCAGACCTTTCTCCATCAATTAGGAATCTGATGCCGTCACTAAACACATTCCTTAAATTGTAGCCATTTGTTGAGTGTTTTTTCGGTTTCTAATCCGTATATTTATCACCATTGCCCTTGATTTTCTTGACTGTATATCTCTTAAATGTCAACATATACACGTGTGATTTAGTTTACGAAGATTTTTCAAGGCTGAGAACCTCGATCAGAGAGTAAGAAAGGCGTAAGGTTCACAATGGTGTAAAAATAAATGGGATATACCGGGCTAGGATTCGAGTTTCAGGAACAAGGGCAAAACCAACCACCCAAGAATGGAATCGTTGAGCGAAAACACTTGACAACCTCCTAGAAGCAGCTTTTCTTGCCACCAGACCTTTCACCATCAATTAGGAATCTGATGCCGTCACTAAACACATCCCTTAAATTGTAGCCATTTGTTGAGTGTTTTTTTTGTGTTTAATCCGCATATATATCACCATTGCCCTTGATTTTCTTGACTGTATATCTCTTAAATGTCAGCATATACACGTGCGATTTAGTTTACGAAGATTTTTCAATGCTGAGAACCTCGATCAGAGAGTAAAAAAGGCGTAAGGTTCACAATGGTGTAAAATTAAAATGGGATATACCGGGCCAGGATTCGAGTTACAGGAACAAGGGCCAAACCAACCACCCAAGAATGGAATCGTCGAGCGAAAACACTTGACAACCTCCTAGAAACAGCTTTTCTTGCCACCAGACCTTTCTCCATCAATTAGGAATCTGATGCCGTCACTAAACACATTCCTTAAATTGTAGCCATTTGTTGAGTGTTTTCTTTTTTTGGTGTCTAATCTGCATATATATCACCATTGCCCTTGATTTTCTTGACTGTATATCTCTTAAATGTCAACATATACACGTGTGATTTAGTTTAAGAAGATTTTTTCAATGTCGAGAACCTCGATCAATGAGTAAAAAAGGCGTAAGGTTCACAATAGTGTAAAAATTAAAATTGGATATACCGGGCTAGGATTCGAGTTACAGGAACAAGGGCCAAACCAACCACCCAAGAATGGAATCGTCGAGCGAAAACACTTGACAACCTCCTAGAAGCAGCTTTTCTTGCCACCAGACCTTTCTCCATCAATTAGGAATCTGATTCCGTTACTAAACACATTCCTTAAATTGTAGCCATTTGTTGAGTGTTTTTTTGGTGTCTAATCAGCATATATATCACCATTGCCCTTGATTTTCTTGACTGTATATCTCTTAAATGTCAACATATACACGTGTGATTTAGTTTAAGAAGATTTTTTCAATGTCGAGAACCTCGATCAAGGAGTAAAAAAGGCGTAAGGTTCACAATAGTGTAAAAATTAAAATTGGATATACCGGGTTAGGATTCGAGTTACAGGAACAAGGGCGAAACCAACCACCCAAGAATGGAATCGTCGAGCGAAAACACTTGACAACCTCCTAGAAGCAGCTTTTCTTGCCACCAGACCTTTCTCCATCAATTAGGAATCTGATTCCGTTACTAAACACATTCCTTAAATTGTAGCCATTTGTTGAGTGTTTTTTTGGTGTCTAATCAGCATATATATCACCATTGCCCTTGATTTTCTTGACTGTATATCTCTTAAATGTCAACATATACACGTGTGATTTAGTTTAAGAAGATTTTTTCAATGTCGAGAACCTCGATCAAGGAGTAAAAAAGGCGTAAGGTTCACAATAGTGTAAAAATTAAAATTGGATATACCGGGTTAGGATTCGAGTTACAGGAACAAGGGCGAAACCAACCACCCAAGAATGGAATCGTCGAGCGAAAACACTTGACAACCTCCTAGAAGCAGCTTTTCTTGCCACCAGACCTTTCTCCATCAATTAGGAATCTGATTCCGTTACTAAACACATTCCTTAAATTGTAGCCATTTGTTGAGTGTTTTTTTGGTGTCTAATCAGCATATATATCACCATTGCCCTTGATTTTCTTGACTGTATATCTCTTAAATGTCAACATATACACGTGTGATTTAGTTTAAGAAGATTTTTTCAATGTCGAGAACCTCGATCAAGGAGTAAAAAAGGCGTAAGGTTCACAATAGTGTAAAAATTAAAATTGGATATACCGGGTTAGGATTCGAGTTACAGGAACAAGGGCGAAACCAACCACCCAAGAATGGAATCGTCGAGCGAAAACACTTGACAACCTCCTAGAAGCAGCTTTTCTTGCCACGAGAAATTTCTTCATCAATTAGGAATCGGATGCCGTCACTAAACACATTCCTTAAATTGTAGCTATTTGTGGAGTGTTTTTTTGGTGTCTAATCCGCATATATATCACCATTGCCCTTGATTTTCTTGACTGTATATCTCTTAAATGTCAACATATACACGTGTGATTTAGTTTACGAAGATTTTTCAATGCCGAGAACCTCAATTGGAGAGTAAAAAAGGTGTAAGGTTTACAATGGTGTAAAATTAAAATGGGATATACCGGGCTAGGATTCATGTTACAGGGAGAAGGGCCAAACCAACCACCCAAGAATGGAATCGTCGAGCGAAAACACTTAACAACCTCCTAGAAGCAGCTTTTCTTGCCACCAAACCTTTCTCCATCAATTAGGAATCTGATGCCGTCACTAAAGACATTCCTTAAATTGTAGCCATTTGTTGAGTGTTTTTTTTTGGGTGTCTAATTCGCATATATATCTCCATTGCCCTTGATTTTCTTGACTGTATATCTCTTAAATGTCAACATATACATGTGTGATTTAGTTTACGAAGATTTTTCAATGCCGAGAACCTCGATCAGAGAGTAAAAAAGGCGTAAGGTTCACAATGGTGTAAAATTAAAATGGGATATACCGGGCTAGGATTCGAGTTACAGGAACAAGGGCCAAACCAACAACCCAAGAATGGAATCGTCGAGCGAAAAGACTTGACAACCTCCTAGAAGCAGCTTTTCTTGCCACCAGACCTTTCTCCATCAATTAGGAATCTGATGCCGTCACTGTTTTGGTCAAAAATTACCAAAGCAATTAAGTGATCAAATTAGTTAAGTGAGGTAGTGTGCTAGAAATATATGTGAAAAATATTTTTAACCAAGTTGATTGTAAAAACAGTTTTAGGATACGGCTTAGGATATAGAGCTGTATCTGTGATCAAACAATGAGCAAAAAAGTACAGGTTGACACGTTATGTACGAGGAAAGCCCTTGATCAATCTAGATCGCCGGCACAAAACCTCGGGAGCTGACAATCGCAGCTGCCTTGTTCTTCTATTACTTCAAATATCAGGATACAGTGCAGGATGTGATGCGGATCAACTAGGTTGTACAATGTAATTCAAATACAAGTGTTTGTGTAGAGTGTTTACAGTGAGCTAGAGAGCAAAAGTGTTCGAAAGTGAGTGTGAAAGTTGCGTGCCTTAATCTGATCCGCCCCCATCTATTTATAGTAAAAGAAATGCAACAAACTATCCTAATAAACTGGGATCCGGCGAATATTCCCCACTCGAACGTTGTAGACCTGGTCTTTCGGGTTCAACGTCTCTCACATAACAAATACGCCCGAGTCTTGAGGAGAAGAAGTCCATCTGACCATTAGTAACCCACAGCCTCTAACCTGCACGTGGTTAATTTAGTTAACACCAGGATATCGCCCATGATGTTAGCAATATCCTAATCTAGTATCCTGATCACAAGTAAACAACCAAAAGCAGGATATTAGTCAGGATATGTACGCTCAGAAAATGACCCATAACAATTGTCCCCAAATATATCTGTTGGTATACCAATCCAACGGATATATTTTAAAAATTCTATCTCGTAAATCAAGGCAATTAAATCGAGACGACGGTCAAGATCACATCATAACTTCCAACGCGCTTTTAACTCGATGGAGATCCACAATGCCCCTATATCTTCTCTCTTCTTGTTTGAAAAGCAGATATCTCCAACGGAGTCTCCAGGTAATTCCCTACTTCTCATTCATTTTTTTAATCTTTCTTTCTTTATCCGCAATGGCTGCCAGAACTTATTCCCAAACCGGTGAATCATCCGAGACCTTCATTCAGCAGAATCTTCTCAAAAATCCCGAGAAGGAGGTCTGTGCCTTTGATAACGCAGACATTGCGGCTTTGGAGCTTCCAGTGCTTTCCCTGATAACACGGTCTTTAGACCATTCGATCGGTCAATTCGATCGGATGTTTCTTCTACTGATTGGGTTTGCTTCTCAGCATACCCTTTCTTGCTAGGTCTTCGATACCCTTTTCCCGAATTTATGATGCAATTCTTCCGGACCACCGGTATCTCCTTTGCCCAGACCATGCCCATGGTCTGGAGGGTATTAATCGTACTCAACCAAATTAAAAATCTTCCCTGTCCAGACCTTTGTATCGAAGATCTGCCAATCGCTTACCGCCTCCGATCCCACGGTTCTAGCCGGTTTTTGCTTTTTTCGACTTCCAACAAACCCCTTATTCTCAAAGCCACCAAAAACGAAGACGGATGGCAACGCAAGTTCTTCTTTGTCAAACGAGACTCCATTGACGAGGGTGCTAGCCTTCCGGTGGAGTGGTTAACCACCGGTAGGATCATGAATGTTCCCATGTACCTTTAGACTTCGGTCTTTTACTAATATCCTCCTTTTTGATCCCTTTGCAGTAAATTTCAAGGAAGTAGCTCCCCCTACTGCGGAATCAGAGAAAAGAATCAAAACTGTTTACCAATTACCTGCAAGTGACAGGAGTTTTACCACACATATCCCGAGTTCCAGTCAATACTCATCATCTGAAATGTCTGGTAAGGATTACTTTAAAATAATTAATTAGCACAATATAATATAATGAAGGGTAATAAAGATGTAAGACTTTTCCCTTTGCGCAGCACCAGCCAAGATCCCTGAAGTCTTTGACCTCGACGAGCTGGACAGTTATTCTGATAAGGTTCAAATCAAGAAGGAACCTAGTCCCAAGGCCACGGCCTCATCCAAACCCAGCAGTTCCAAGGCCATCGTCATTCCCAAACCTTCGCCAGCTACCAGGCCCCGGAGTTCAAGCTCCCGTAAAAGGAAAGAGCCCAATTCCCCCGTCATCTCTAACACATTCCCCTATGAGAATTACGGGTTCATCGAAGCAAGCAGATTTATGACTTCTTTTCTCAACCAGGTCAGTATCCTTGAACCATATCCTGTAGCTTATACCCCTTATAAGTATTTATGAAAACCAATACCTGTCCTCTTAATTTGCAGGGTCTCGAACATCTGTTTCACTTATATCAGGAATCCTGTGGGCTCAACAAGATGCTTGAATCCAAGTTGAAGAAAGCTGAGGTCACCATCTCTGATCAGGGTATGATTGCAGCCGCCAAATCTCGGCACTACGAGGAGAAGTTCAAGGCTATGACCCACGAACACCAGACCGCTCTCAACAAAGCTATTCTCCAGGCCCAAGCCGATCTTGACGCTGCCCATGCTCAACATGAACATGATATGGTCAGCTACCGGGAAAGCCTGAAAAGTTCCGTCGTCACTTCTCTCCTCCAGGCCAGGCTAAAGATGGCCTACGAAGCCAAAACACTAGGCTTCGAATGTCCTTCTTGGGACATAAGTGGTTGGGAAACAAAGCTAAAGAGCCTTGGCGGCACTTCTGCCAAACCTGCTGCTGAAGGATCTTCAAAAGCAGTTGAAAAACCAACCGGTGCTGAGAAGGATGCTGAGGCGGATCCCGAGACGGATGCTGCTGAAACTACTATGAACGAAGAAGGCGCTGCTTCCTAAAACTTATTTTCTTTAAATTTGAGAGTTATGCTTATGTTTGAACAATTTTATTTTGTGTCTTATGAACAGTTTTTATTTCTGTATAAAACAATTTGATAGCCGAAGGTGGATGCGTCCTGGGTTTTAGGATGAAACCTTCGGTTATCAACTGGTACTGCTTATTTCAAATAAATTCATCTTTCAATTTACTTGCTATTGTTTTCTGTATTTCTTAGTGTAGATTTTAGCTTTGCAAAATTTTGTACAACTATCTTTTGAAAATATCCTGATCAATATACTCAGTGATATATTATGAAAGCTTTCATTAAATAGAACTTCTAAAAATTCAATCAACTTTAGAGAAAACTTCTAAAGAATAAAAGATAGTCCACTTTCCAAAACCTGTTTTGACATTACTTGTTTGATCAAGGTTTTAATTTCAAACTAGTATCACTTCCAAATTTTTCAATCAAATATCCCGAAACGCATCCCAAAAACACATTTTGAAGATATATCCTGAAGGTATATCCTTTTCAGGATACTTAAACCTTAACCGGAGTTATAAAATTTATGTAAGGTTTACAAAGGAAAGATCATACCAGGAACTGAATCTAACCCTAGTATTAACCTCCAATCCCTTTTACGACTTCTCCTACTAAGATGTCCCCAGTTCGAGACTCTTAGCTCAACTTTGATCCTTTATGCATCATACAATTGCTTTAGATGGAATGTCCCCTGTGCATGAAGTCCTCAAACACTTAAAAAAATTTTGAACACTAGTTCCAATTGTATAGACAATTTTTTGTGTTACAGGGGTAAAACCCAAAATGTACTGGAGAAAAATCCTTCGTATCCCAGGGGAAATCCCAAATTTTCGTGCGCTACAGGCGGGAGTGTATAAATTCCAAGACTTAGAAAGGTGAAAACCTTTAAACCTTAGAGAGTATGAAAATACCCTTTCGTGAGTGAGGGTGATCAATCCTCATATACCTTTAGGATTCAGGATATAGCCAATAGTAACGAAATTGTCAGCCACTTTTACATGGTCTGGTCCCGCCACCTTGAACTATTCCCGAATAACTTGCGCTCCAGGCGGGGTGTTTAAACCCAATTCGGAAGAAAGGTGAATACCATTAAACCTGTGAAGGGATCATGATCCCTTATACGTGAGCGAGGGGGCCAATCCTCTAATCTTCCAAAGTATCCTGAGTGTGTATCCTGGTGCTATATCCCGAAGTATATTCTGCAAAACCACCATAAGCTAAGGTGGGTGATAGGCTGGCTAACACCCCTCCGATGCTTAAGTCAGTAATAGGTTCAAAATAGTAAATAATATAAAAATTTAATAAGAGAGACAGAATTCATACCATCCTGAGTTGGCATTTAAATTCCATACTCACTTGAAATAGAGTTTAAGATGTATAGCATTCCAAGATCTCGGTAGCATATCCCCCTCTATATTCTTGAGTCGGTATGCACCTTTTCCTGATTCTGATTCAACCTCATATGGTCCTTCCCATTTTGGAGCCAGCTTTCCATCAGCAGGATTAGTAGTATTCTGAAAAGCCTTTCTTAACACCCAATCTCCAACTTTGAACCTTCTAGTCCTTATATTCTTGTTGTATGCTCTGGATATCCTTTGTTGATATGTTGCCATCCTTAGCCTTGCTACATCTCTTGTCTCATCAATAGTATCCAGTTCCTGGCATAGGACTTCAGGATTCTGCTCAGGATTCCTGAGGTTGGATCTTGCTGTAGGTATCACCATTTCCGTCGGGATCACCGCTTCTGCTCCAAACACTAAGGAAAATGGGGTTTGACCAGTTGCATTTTTTACCGTCGTTCTATCATCCCACAAAACAAAGGGTAGTTCTTCTGCCCATCTTCCTTTCTTGGCCCCTAATCTCTTCTTCAAGTTGTTGACAATTATCTTGTTTAAGGATTCAGGTTGTCCATTTGCTTGAGGATGTACCGGGGTGGACGTAATCATTTTGATTCCCCAACTCTTGCAGAAGTCAGTAGTCCTTTTACTTATAAATTGAGATCCGTTGTCACAAATTATCTCAGCTGGTACTCCAAACCTAGTCAGGATATTCCTTTTTATGAAGGATACCACTTCCTGATCTCTAACTTGAACAAATGCTTCTGCTTCAACCCACTTGGAGAAATAATCCGTCATTGCCAACATGAAAACCTTTCCTCCTGGAGCCTTTGGAAGTTTTCCCACTATATCCATACCCCACTTCATAAATGACCAAGGGGAAACAATAGGATGCAGCGGTTCAGCAGGCTGATTTAATATGTTACTATGTCTTTGACATGCATCACATCTTCGAGCATATTCTGTGACATCTTTCCTCATCGTCGGCCAATAATATCCTGTCCTTAATATTTTTGAGAATAAGGACCTGCCCCCAGTATGGTTACCACAATCCCCTTCATGTATATCCTGAAGTACTTCTTTGGTTTCGGGATCCTCCAAGCACCTCAGATATGGTCCTACAAGAGATTTCTTATACAAAACATCATTTATAATAGTGAATCATGATACCTTCATTCTAAAGGCTTTAGGATTCTCATTCTTTGGGATGTGTCCTTCCTTGAGATATCTCATGATGGGAGCCGTCCAGGACTTAGGATCCTCCTTAGGATACTCCTCATCAGGATTCTGAATACTTATTACATCCTTATCCTGAGGATTCGTCGCAGGATATAGGATATGTAATATTGGTATTCGGGTTCCTTCTGGTATCCTGACCGATGATCCCAGATTTGCCAAGGCATCAGCTTCAGTATTATCCTCTCTTGGTACCTGTTCAAGTGTAAAAATATCGAAATATCCTGCTATTTTTTTGAGAATTTCGAGATACTCGATTAACTTCTCTCCTTTAACTGCATAGGTTCTGTTAGGGGTGGATTTCTAAATGACCAGTGATCCTTATTTGCTGTTGGATTCAGTGATCCTCAATTCTGTCTGGAGTAGTGATCCTCAGAAGTGTTGCAGGATCAGGATCATGGATCACTATAAGGATCCCAGTACTAACGATTGTCTACTTTGAATTCGTAAATGTTTTGCAGGAATATCAACTTGGACTTAGTCTTGGCGACATTCCTGGAGAATATTCTAGGCCTATTCCGCACGTGCTTGGTCAGAAATGGACGTTGTGGAGTCGTGGAAGACTTGCACCATTTGCGGAATGTTAGTTAGGCTTGATATTTTTTATTTGTAAAGGGGTAGCGAGCTATATTAAAGACACTTAGCTATTTTTGGCAACACACACACTCATACAACCGCTCTCACTGGCTCTCGACAAAACACTTAGCATTTTTCATACATTTCTACACGTTACACTATAGTGATCCTTGTACTTAGCTCGCTATCATACGAAGTTGTAACAGTTTGTTTGTTTAATTTGAGTTTCCATCACCCGGGGTTTTTTGTGCCAGAGATCAA
>JARYGA010043690.1:0-67557 GCA_030545235.1 Helianthus tuberosus
CGTTGTGTAACATCGTTTAACTCGTTCTCGTTATAGATCATCGTTCATTTGTTTAAATCGTTCATAATCGTTCAATCGTTCAAAATCGTACAATCGTTTAATATCGTTCTTGTTCCAATCGTTCTCGTTTTAATTGTGAAAACTACTTTTGGTCGTCTGGCTAATATCATTCAAACCTTCGTGACTCGTTCATCGTTCAACTCGTTCAAATCGTATTAACAAACCACCAAAGGGTAAGTTAACAATCATCAGGTTCAGTCGTTACCCACCTAACCCACACATAACCATGGGTGCGGTCTGATAACGGGATTTGTCGAATCCTATGGTACCATAACCTAATACTCGTCGGTTCGGCCAAAATTAATGAATGTCATTCGTTATGTAACTACAGCCAACAAGTTCGTTCACATTATCGAAATCGTTATTAGTTTAGTATAAACCATCTCAATCATTTTGAAACCATCGTTAGAATATCGAAATCGTTTTGATACATATGAATCACCCCAAAACAATCGAAAACAGTAAAAGAGGGGATCTATGTACTCACCTTTGGGTGCGTTTTTATATGTTAACACAATCCCTCAAATTGTTTATTCTTCCTAAATTAAATAAGAATGATTTAATAATAAAAAACCCACAAAAATACCGAAGTTTCTCCGATACTTAGAATTTTCACATAACTTTGAGATTTTTCTCAAAAAGTTATTATTTTTTATTATATTGGTGTATTTGTATATACATACTCAAATGTAACATCGTAATACACATAATATTGTCAACACTAACACATCATCATACACATATTGTAAAACATATAGCACATTGTAACACATAAAATTTACCCATGAACAACCCATTCTAGTTATGTCGAAAAACACTTATTTTAGCGATTCGGTAACATTTTTGGGCGTCGGAAGTCACGTATGACTAACCAAACACCAAGTATACTTAATATAAGTTAAAATACTTATTTTTATATCAAAAATATCAGTTTGGTTACTGATCTAAAACAGTTTTATAAAAATCCTCCGAAAAGCCGATTTTTAACCGTTTTACCGCATAGTTTTGCATCAAACGTTACCCGAACCATCCAAAATCGAAACGACTTGAAATTTTAACATAACCCATGTTATTTACTGAATAAAATAATGGTTATACTCATGATAGTGCAGGTCTTACGTAAAGCACATAAATCATGCAAATTTCACATATTTTACCACTTTTTAGGCTATATGTACAACATGCAAAGCTATCAATCCTATGTCAAAGTTTCATGCCATTATAATAAATCAAATAATATTATTTTTAGTGTTTATAACCTGTTCAAAAACATTTTTTTCATACAACCCTTTTTTACCATTTCTTGAGCTTTAAATCGACATGTATCTTCATGTACAAGTGCCAAAAGCACACTATTATTTCATCAACATTTCATATGAACTAAATGCATCCAAAATGCATCTTATTTATATTTATTTGCTGATGTACTTGAACATTTGACATATCATACATAGATCATCAATCACTTGCATTTTAACTATTATTCAAGAACAAGCAACAACATAATCAAGTACTTATCAAGATATCAAACTTCAAAACTCATACACACATGTATATATGTACGGTTATATATACATACATATCACCACCATTTTTATTTGTATCAAGACCCATTTCATCTTAGATTTCAAGTTTGTGAAAATTCTAAGATTCAAGAGAAACTTCAATCATCAAGAACAACCAAGAATCAAAAGTATGATTTAAACATAAATGTTATACCTTCAAGATTCAAGTAGGTTGTGGGATGAGATTTTGATGATAGGAAGCTTGAAATAACTTGAGTACACCTTGAAAACACCTTTGTATCTTCACACCACTTGAAACATGCTTGAAAGGGAGCTTGATTCTTAAGAACAAAGTTTGCAAGGATTGAATATGGTGAAGATGATGGTGTGGACGGTTGGGAGAGAGAGGAGAGAAGGAGGAGATTTGATATGTGATCTTGTAGGATATGAAGAAGATATATAAAAGATATGGAATTTGGCATGCATCACCAAGTGTCAAGTGAAGATCTAAGATGATATTTCAAAATCTAGGAAAATATTTTGGTGGGGTCACCCATAATGTAACTGTGAATTGAGAAGAGGGAGGGGGTCCAAGTGTAATTTTGATGGTAAATTAGATAAAACAGGTGTTTAACTAGGTACCGGGTATTTTATCTAGCGTTTAAATCCCGGTTTATGGCGTTCTAAATTATTTTTATTACTCTATAAAAATAAACTCGCCAAAATATTACTGAAATAAATTTCAGTTGCCAAGACTGGGTGCGTTGTCTGCGTTTTGCAGTAGAAGCACTGTGTTACGCAGTAACATGCGGTACGCGCTTAAACTTGAAAAATAATGTTTTTAAGTGTTTTAATTTATTTTTCAACACAGACCTAATTAAAAATAAAATTTTAATCATAACAGAATATTTTTGGGATTTAAATATTATCCGGGCGGTCACCAACGTTCGTTTGGCAGTTTTGTCGTAATTAGTTCTTTAGTTCAAATAAACATGTTTTTGCCATACCGAATCCTGCGAAACTTTTTTTCTAAATTAAGTAAAGGATATTGTTTGGCTTACGTCACAGTTCCGGAGTGTACGTCGCGTTAAACTGATTGCATTTACGCACCAGTTTGCGTATAACCTTCCAGAAAGCGAGTTAAAGCTTGAAATCGGAATCGAATCAAATTGTAAAATCATTAAACACAATTACACACATAATAACACCAAAGCACATTGTTTTATTGATAATCAACATTGTTTTACATTGTATATCGATTACAGAACACAGTTGTCACAGTCTCCCCTACTTTAGGAAATTTCGTCCCGAAATTTTTATTTAGAGGAAACTTGTGAAAACAAATGCGGATATTTCGTCTTCATCTGGTCCTCATGTTCCCAAGTAAACTCGGGGCCACGTTTGGATTCCCAGCGAACTTTGACCAATCGAATCCGTTTGTTCTTCAACTGTTTGAATGTACGGTCCACTATCTCCACAGGTTTCTCGACAAAGTGCATTGTTTCATCGATTTGAATCTCGTCGAGAGGAATGTGAAGATCGCGAATTTTCTTGATTTTGTCTGTTGTTTCCAGCATGAGCTCAGGTCCAGCAAGCTGAGCTTCACCGATCTCATTCCAACATACAGGTGAACGACATTTTCGACCGTAGATAGCTTCGAATGGTGCCATATTAATACTAGCATGATAACTGTTGTTGTAAGAGAACTCGATCGGTGGAAGATGAGAATCCCAATTACCACCAAAGTCTATCACGCATGCCCTAAGCATATCCTCCAAAGTTTGAATCGTTCTCTCAGATTGTCCATCTGTTTGGGGATGATAAGCAGTGCTTAGATTCAGTTGGGTTCCCAAAGCAGATTGCATGGTCTTCCAAAAATGAGATGAAAACCGAGCATCACGATCGGAAATGATATCCAAAGGAACACCATGTCATGATACAATCTCATCAACATAAATCTTTGCAAGTTTATCAGCAGATAGATCCTCGCGAATCGATATGAAATGAGCTGATTTCGTTAATCGATCAATAACAACCCAAATGGCATCGTGACCTTTAGATGTATGCGGTAACTTAGTGATGAGACCCATTGCAATGTTCTCCCACTTCCAAACCGGTATCTCTGGTTGTACAAGCAAACCAGAAGGTCGTTGATGTTCAGCCTTGACTTTGAGACAAGTTAGGCATTTTGATACGTACAAGGCAACATCCTTCTTCATACCAGGCCACCAGAACTGAGTACGAAGATCCTTGTACATTTTATCAGCACCAGGATGGATAGAATATCGAGACTTGTGAGATTCGTCCATTACCAAGGTGCGAAGATCGTCTTGTTTCGGAATCCACAAACGATCCTTGAAATATAGCAACCCATCGTCCTTCATTTCAAGTTTAAGTTCGAGTTGAAGCGGTAGCTCATATTTCAATAAGTCTTTGATCACACAAGATCGTTGAGCTTGAAGGACACGAGATTGAATATCAGATAGAGTTCGAACAGAATGAAGCTTGACTCGTTCCTTTCGACTAAGCGCATCAGCTACGACATTCGCCTTACCAGGATGGTAGCGGATCTCCCAATCTTAATCATTTAAGAGTTCAACCCATCGTCGTTGCCTCATGTTCAGCTCCTTCTGATTGAGAATGTGTTGGAGACTTTTGTGGTCTGTGAAAACCACACACTTCGTTCCATAGAGGTAGTGTCTCCAGATTTTAAGTGTGAAAACCACAGCTCCTAATTCAAGATCATGAGTCGTATAGTTCTTCTCGTGAATTTTCAGCTGTCTGGACGCATAAGCTATGACTTTACCTCGTTGCATAAGAACGTAACCAAGTCCTAGATTCGACGCGTCACAATAGACAACAAAATCATCGTTTCCCTCAGGTAGAGATAAAACAGGAGCAACACAGAGCTTCCGTTTCAGCGTTTGGAACGCTTCTACTTGCTTAGGTCCCCACTCAAAAGGCTTATTTTTCTGTGTCAAAGCAGTGAGTGGAACCGTGATCTTTGAGAAATTAGAAATGAATCGACGATAATAACCAGCAAGACCAAGAAATGATCGAATCTCTGTAGGTGTCGTCGGTGTATTCCAATCCTTAATAGCTGCTATTTTGCAAGGATCCACAAGAATACCTTGCTCGTTGACTATATGACCCAAAAACTGAACTTCTTTAAGCCAAAATTCACACTTGGAGAATTTAGCAAAAAGTTGTTCCTTCTTCAGGAGTTCCAGAGTCAAATGAAGGTGTTGTTCGTGATCGGCTCAAGACTTTGAATAAATGAGAATATCGTCGATGAACACAATGATGAACTTGTCTAAATAAGGTTTACAGACCCTATTCATTAAGTCCATGAAGATAGCTGGAGCATTTGTCAAACCAAATGGCATGACAGTGAACTCGTAGTGCCCATATCTCGTACGGAATGCAGTTTTGGGAATATCTTCTTCGAGTACACGAAGTTGATGATACCCATATTGCAGATCGATCTTGGAAAAGCATGAAGCACCTTACAGCTGGTCGAAGAGATCATCAATTCTAGGTAGGGGATATCGATTCTTGATGGTAAGCTTATTAAGCTCACGATAATCGATACACATTCGAAAAGATCCATCTTTCTTTTTCACAAAAAAAACAGGAGCTCCCCAAGGCGAAAATCTCGGACGGATGAATCCTTTATCAGATAACTCTTGAAGCTGTTTCAATAACTCTTGCATCTCCGACGGTGCAAGACGATAAGGTGCTTTCGCAATCGGGTTGGCATTGGGTACAAGGTCAATATGAAACTCGGCTTGACGAACTGGAGGCAAACCAGGCAGTTCATCGGGAAACACCTCTGGATAATCCCGAACAATCAGAATATCCTGAATACTCTTGCTCTTGCCTTTCTCTTCGGTGACATGTGCCAGGAAAGCAACATATCCTTTTCGCAAATAACTTTGGGCCTTTATACACGACGTAAGCTTCAAACCGCCAGATGGTTTCTCGCCATGAACTTCCAGAACTTCACCAGACGAAAGAGGAATACGAACAATCTTATCAAAACAAACCACCTCAGCATGATGTTTGGTTAACCAATCCATCCCCACGATAATATCGAAACTTCCAAGTTGCATCGGCGTGAGGTCAATGGGAAAAAGATGGTTATCAAGGTTTAACTGACAATCACGAATAACAGAATCGAGAACCAGAGGTTTACCAGTAGCAACTTCGACAGATAAGGGTTTCCTCAGTTTAGTTCTAGGTATCGCAAGCAAAGGTTCAAAAGATAATGAAACAAAACTTCTATCTGCTCCAGAATCAAAAAGAATAGATGCATGTCGATTGTTAACAAGAAACGTACCATTAACCACCTCGTTGTCAGCCCTCGCTTCGTTAGCATTCAGATTGTACGCTCGCCCACGAGCGGGATTCACATTTGCATTGACATTCGCATTTGGGTTCGCATTTGCATTCGCCAACCTCGGACAGTTGTTGCGGAAGTGACCAAACTCTCCACAATTGAAACATGAACCCGGTGGGAATCTAGCAGCATTCCCCTGAACTGGAGCTTGATTCTGAACAATCTGATTCTGACCCAAATGACAGACGTTGGCCAGATGCCCAAGCTTACCACACGTTGTGCATTTCCTACAAGCTTGTTGGGCCACATGATGACCGTTGCAGCGAGCACAATGAGGTGCGGTACCAGCATACGCTTTCTTCGCAGGAGGTTGAGCTGGTGAGTTTTGAGGGTTCTGAGCAGTAACTGCAAAGTTCTGAGCACCCTTTAGCTTTCTTGACTTCTTCGACGACTCACCTTTCTTACCCTTACCCTTTTCCTTGACAGATTCGGTCGACTTCTTCTTATCACCCTTGCAGGTAAGTTTACCCTTCCTGACTTGCGACTCAGTCAGGGTAGCAGATAACTCGATCGCTTGACGAACAGTAGTAGGATTAACGCCAGTCACAATATCTTGTATGGTATCGGGTAAACCATCGATGTACCTCTCTATCGCTTTCTCCAACGGGGTAACCATAGTAGGACACAAAAGACTGAGTTCCTCAAATCGATCCGTATACGCACGGTGTTCTCCCCCATCTTGTTTTAGATCGTCAAATTCTCGTTCCAAAGCTCGAATTTCGTGACGGGGACAGAACTCTCTCATCATGAGAACTCGAAGCTCTTCCCATGTTTGTGCCAATGCCACTTCGGTACCCCTATCACGCATCACTCTGTTCCACCACGTAAGAGCACGCTTCTTAAACACACTTGATGCAAATTCAACCTTACGCCCATTCGGACATTGCACATGTCTGAATGTGCTCTCGATACTTTCGAACCATTGAAGGAGCGTAGTTGCTCCTTGTGACCCAGAAAACTTTAGCAGCTTAGCAAAATTAAAACTCTTGAAATTACATTGTGCATTGTTATTATTGTTGTTGTATAGCTCGTGGATTTGGGTCACAACGCCCGGAAGCACAGCAGCCATTTGCTAAGAGACAAGGGCTGTGACTTCTTCAGCAGTAAAGGATTGTGCATCACGTCGAGGAGGCATTTTCTAACAAGGAAATATGAGAAACGAGTGAGATTGACAATTAGGAAAAACAAAAGAGGTATTGAAAATATCGACGAAACATAAGGAAGGCGATCATTTGTTCGTTACCTCGAACAAACAAACGACACGTAGTGATTAATCAAAGTAATGAATCAAAATAATGTATCGCGAAGACATGCTCGCCTATAAGTGAACACTCACCCCAAGAGTTCCCAGGTAAGAGTGACTGGTCCGATTATGTGGATTTGTACGAACACTCTAGCCTTAGACAGAAAACTCAGGGTACAGGCATTCACTCTTCCAGTTTGCACGTGTTCACATTATTTAGACCCAAACTTTGATGAGATTTTGAAAAATCAGAAGGCACTAAGCCAAAAATGAGTCAAACTGGAAGGGTTCAAAACCTTACAACAGAGGGTTCAAAACCTAGTAATCAATCATCCTAGAACGGATGATTAATTTTCGAAGCAGATTCGGATTTTGTTTTAAAAATCTAAACGCAAATCAACTTGCGTTGGGGTCCTAGAAAGTTATAGTCTAGGTCAAAACATTACTAATAACCTAATTCCCTATAACCATTGGCTCTGATACCAACTCTTCTGTCATACCCCGACCACGTAAAACAACAAATCATGGCGGCAACATCGGGGAGTGTTGTAACAGAATTATTGTTTCAAACCATGGATACAAAAGAATTTCATTTTATTAAATATTAAACATTGTCTTAAGGTTAAACAAGCAAGTCAACATAGTCTATCATCGTTATTAAATCACTAAGGCCTCGTCCAATCCTAAGTGAGCATGCATCCTATTCGCAATCAACATTAAGCAACATCACCTGAAACATATGTAAAAATAAAGTCAGCAAAGAAATGCTGGCGAGTACATAGTTTTTGTGTGAGTGTCAGATTCATGGCTCGTTTACATATTGAAATATCTCGTACAACTTCGTTAATCGATATTAGAAAACCTTGTTTTGTAAACTGTTTGTATTGTAAAATGAATAACCAAGTCAAAACAGATTGGTTATAATTTATAAACCTCGATGCCATGAATCTTAACCTAAAACATTTGTTTATGTAAACCAAATCATAAATCGTTCTCGTAATAAAACTCGTATGGTTTATATAGTTTCGTAAACATCGTAGTGTAACATCGTTTAACTCGTTCTCGTTATAGATCATCGTTCATTTGTTTAAATTGTTCATAATCGTTCAATCGTTCAAAATCGTACAATCGTTTAATATTGTTCTTGTTCCAATCGTTCTCGTTTTAATTGTGAAAACTACTTTTGGTCGTCTCGCTAATAACATTCAAACCTTCGTGACTCGTTCATCGTTCAACTCATTCAAATGGTATTAACAAACCACTAAAGGGTAAGTTAACAATCATCAGGTTCAGTCATTACCCACCTAACCCACACATAACCATGGGTGCGGTCTGATAACGGGATTTGTCGGATCCTATGGTACCATAAACTAAAACTGGTCGGTTCGGCCAAAATTAATGAATGTCATTCGTTATGTAACTACAACCAACAAGTTCGTTCACATTATCGAAATCGTTATTAGTTTAGTATAAACCATCTCAATCGTTTTGAAACCATCGTTAGAATATCGAAATCGTTTTGATACATATGAATCACCCCAAAACAATCGAAAACAGTAAAAGAGGGGATCTATGTACTCACCTTTGGGTGCGTTTTTATACGTTAACACAATCTCTCAAATTGTTTATTCGTCCAAAATTAAATAAGAATGATTTAATAATCAAAAACCCACAAAAATACCGAAGTTTTCCGATACTTAGAATTTTCACATAACTTTGAGATTTTTCTCAAAAAGTTATTATTTTTTATTATATTGGTGTATTTGTATATACATACTCAAATGTAACATCGTAATACACATAATCTTGTCAACACTAACACATCATCATACACATATTGTAAAACACATAGCACATTGTAACACATAAAATTTACCCATGAACAACCCATTCTAGTTATGTCGAAAAACACTTATTTTAGCGATTCGGTAACATTTTTGGGCGTCGGAAGTCACGTATGACTAACCAAACACCAAGTATACTTAATATAAGTTAAAATACTTATTTTTATATCAAAAATATCAGTTTGGTTACTGATCTAAAACAGTTTTATAAAAATCCTCCGAAAAGCCGATTTTTAATCGTTTTACCGCATAGTTTTGCATCAAACGTTACCCGAACCATCCCAAATCGAAACGACTTGAAATTTTAACATAACCCATGTTATTTACTGAATAAAATAATGGTTATACTCATGATAGTGCAGGTCTTTCATAAAGCACATAAATCATGCAAATTTCACATATTTTACCACTTTTTAGGCTATATGTACAACATGCAAAGCTATCAATCCTATGTCAAAGTTTCATGCCATTATAATACATCAAATAATATTATTTTTAGTGTTTATAACCTGTTCAAAAACATTTTTGTCATACAACCCTTTTTTACCATTTCTTGAGCTTTAAATCGACATGTATCTTCATGTACAAGTGCCTAAAGCACACTTTCATTTCATCAACATTTCATATGAACTAAATGCATCCAAAATGAAACTTATTTATATTTTTTTGCTGATGTACTTGAACATTTGACATATCATACATAGATCATCAATCACTTGCATTTTAACTATTATTCAAGAACAAGCAACAACATAATCAAGTACTTATCAAGATATCAAACTTCAAAACTCATACACACATGTATATATGTACGGTTATATATACATACATATCACCACCATTTTTATATGTATCAAGACCCATTTCATCTTAGATTTCAAGTTTGTGAAAATTCCAAGATTTAAGAGAAACTTCAATCATCAAGAACAACCAAGAATCAAAAGTATGATTTAAACATAAATGTTATACCTTCAAGATTCAAGTAGGTTGTGGGATGAGATTTTGATGATAGGAAGCTTGAAATCACTTGAGTACACCTTGGAAACACCTTTGTATCTTCACACCACTTGAAACATGCTTGAAAGGGAGCTTGATTCTTAAGAACAAAGTTTGCAAGGATTGAATATGGTGAAGATGATGGTGTGGACGGTTGGGAGAGAGAGGAGAGAAGGAGGAGATTTGATATGTGATCTTGTAGGATATGAAGAAGATATATAAAAGATATGGAATTTGGCATGCATCACCAAGTGTCAAGTGAAGATCTAAGATGATATTTCAAAATCTAGGAAAATATTTTGGTGGGGTCACCCATAATGTAACCATGAATTGAGAAGGGGGAGGGGGTCCAAGTGTAATTTTGATGGTAAATTAGATAAAACAGGTGTTTAACTGGGTACCGGGTATTTTATCTAGCGTTTAAATCCCGGTTTATGGCGTTCTAAATTATTTTTATTACTCTATAAAAATAAACTCGCCAAAATATTACTGAAATAAATTTCAGTTGCCAAGACTTGTTGCGTTGTCTGTGTTTTGCAGTAGAAGCACTGTGTTACGCAGTAACATGCGGTACGCGCTTAAACTTGAAAACTAATGTTTTTAAGTGTTTTAATTTATTTTTCAACATGGACCTGATTAAAAATAAAATTTTAATCATAACAAAATATTTTTGGGATTTAAATATTATCCGGGCGGTCACCAACGTTCGTTTGGCAGTTTTGTCGTAATTAGTTCTTTAGTTTAAATAAACATGTTTTTGCCATACCGAATCTTTCGAAACTTATTTCTAAATTATGTAAAGGATATTTAGTGTATGTTTGGCTTACGTCACAGTTCCGGAGTGTACGTCACATTAAACTGATTGCATTTACGCACCAGTTTGCGTATAACCTTCCAGAAAGCGAGCTAAAGCTTGAAATCGGAATCGAATCAAATTGTAAAATCATTAAACACAATTACACACATAATAACACCAAAGCACATTGTTTTATTGATAATCAACATTGTTTTACATTGTATATCGATTACAGAACACAGTTGTGATATCTTTCTTCATTAAATGCAGCCTGTCTGCATTAGTTGACCACGGCCCCGTGTCCGCTGGGCATGACCCCGTGTGCAGAAGCGTATCTGTACTATCAAGATTTTCCTAGATTCTGCGAATCTTAGAGTTGACCACGGCCCCGTGTCCGCTGGGCACGCCCCCGTGGTGGGTGATAGAAGCTTCTACAACTTTGTCTTTTCTGCAGACACTTGGGCACTCCCCCGTGCTCAGTTAGCACGGGGCGTGTTCAGCCATCTGTTCTCTTGTTTTTGCTTTGGAGGATGTTGTCGAGGGGTCGGCATGCCACTTTTATTCCTTTTCATGTATTTATGCTGGATTTGGCTGCATTTTTGCTTCTTTTGTTCATTTAAGCTCTTTTAACCCTGAAAATACAAAAGGAAGACAAAAGCACACTTTTTCCAACATTAGTACTAAAAAAGGGTTAGTTTTAAGCCTCATTTGATGTAATTTATATGTTGCATTTTGCGCACATCAGATGACCTACCTTGATTTCCCAATTGAAAATTCGGGTTCATTTGGTTGGAGGCATTACCATACCTAAAGTTAGGATGGTTTCTCAATCCCGGGTGGTAACTGTTAGAGTTCATATCGTATTGCCTCCGGTCTCCATACACTTGATTCACATCCACCGTGGCTCGACAATTCTCGGTCCGGTGACCGATGTCTCTGCATTCTTCACATACGGTGTATTGCACCACACCCACTTCTTTTTTCTTTATGCGGGCCAACTCCCGCTCCAACGTTTCAATCCGATCCTTAGAACTCGCATCATGGTCGGGCCAAGACCTTGAGGTGGGGTGCTTTTTGGCTCGATCGGCCGAATCTTTCGCCTTTGACCTCTTGCTCATCCTCGTGATTACTCAACAAAGTTCCATTACTCGTCGACTCAAGGTGGTTCCATGTCTCATCATCCAAACCCCGCACAAAACATTTAACCAACTCCCATTTTTCTATTTGATGATGTGGGCACTTTCAGATTAATTCCTTGTATCGAGTGAAGGCTTCGTGTAATGGTTCACTCGAGAGTTGGTGAAAAGACCTAATTTCATCTCTAGCATCGTCAGTCTTCGCCATCGAATAATACTCGTCAAGAAAAACTTGTTGCATTTCAGTTCATATACGAATACTACCCGCCGGAAGTGTGAGAAACCACTGTTTCGCCTTATCCTTCAACGAAAACTAAAACAACCGAAGCTTCACCTCTTCCAATGCAAAATCGTGTCCTCCAATCGTACTACATATGGCATAAAACTCCGCCAAATGGGTATACGACTCATCATTAGTCCTCCCATTGAAGTGGGGGAGGATGTTGATGTAATGGGGTTTACAATCAAACATTCGTCTTTCACACACAATCGGTGAATCATTGTCGATGACCACCGGTCTAAAACAGTCATTAACACCCCTCGGAGGTTGTTGACAATGACGTGGATCGTCAACTTCTTGATCAAATGGTCTTCGATTATCTCGTCTATTACCACCTCGATTCCCACCTTGGTTTCCACCTTGATTACCTCCTCCCACAAAACGAGGAATCCGGTTATGATTCTGTAGGATCAGGGAATCGATCTAAACGAGTTGATCAGAAGAGTTCTAGATCAAATCAAAGGTGGAATTCAGTGATTCGATCTTCATTCAGCTTGATATGCACTTAGAAGTAGATTAAATGTCGATTGTATTGATTTCACAACGTTACACGAGCTGGCGACACTTCGGCGGAGCTTCGCTACCGGAATCAGGAAGTTACAAATGAAGAACCAAGACCCACTATATATAGGAATGCCCAGGTCGCACCAAATAGTCACACACGACCTGGTCCATGTCGCACGACCTGGCCAGGTCGCACGAACTGGCCTAGTTCACACAAAGTCACTTCGTGCAAAGTGCCTGGTTCTGACCTGTTTCCCATTTTTCTTGTACTACGTGTCTTGGTCTATCTAATCTATTACATGACTCGATACAAGACGAAGTTAACAGACATATGCACCAACAAACTCCCCCTTGGATGTTGACGAGTCTTCAGTGTAAGTCTTTAGTCTTGATCGGTCTTCTCGCTCTCTCCAAAGTATCTTTCTCTGTAAGCATCCTCATCAATCTCTATCTTCTTTAGTCTTCAGACTCCCCCTTTCGATAAACTGGGATCGTAGTCTGGAATCTTCTATCTACAGGCTTTCACATGTTCAGTAACGTCTCCTGGCTTTCCGTAGCAACAAGATCAGAAACCTGGCTCTAATCTGCATACGCTTATGCAGAAATCCTCATGAGTCGAAACCTAACTCTTTCAAAGCTTTTACCTGTACATACTCTACCCAAAACTAAATTTCACACTTGTTTAAAATTTAACAATTTTAGAAACCACTTGTAGATATATTGAAATATTCTCAAATAAACCACTTGTATTCGAAACATTCAAATTTGGTTTCAAATTAATGAACCATTTGATCATTTCAAAATCATTTCTTGTTTCAAACAAACTCTCCCAAACCATTGTTCATCATGTTTAGCAATCAGAATTTTGAAAATCAGCTATCCAAACGTCAGTTGTCTAAAAGAATGACATAAAATCTTTTTGATTTTTCAAAATTTTATGCTAAAACACATTAATGAAAAGCAGTAAAGAAATATTTACAGACAATATTTTTGTGAGTTTGTGTAAGAGGATCATATTAGTTTTTGACAAATCACTAGCATCGTTGAGCTTTAAACACTTTAAGTTCTAAACGACTCACTTAGATTGTCAGTATACTGATCAGCTTAAATTTTCACACAAAGTTCAACTGTTTCAAGATACGAGATTAGTGTTTTAATGAGCTTAAACTTATTCGCGTGTCCCACCTCAGAATATACTCCCGTATCCAAACTCCTATATTCAGTCTTACAGGTGAATGTACACTATGATATCTGTAAACGGGTAAATGCGAGGCCATGAGAGCTCAGGCTAGAACTTTCGTTCAATCAGAGAGATGATGGCTTGACTTTTAGGTGTGTCCCGTTTGGGATCTTTTCTTCAACAGCACATGATTAGCATTTTTCAATGTTTCATCATTTTTTATGCTGAGGGTGGGCTTTATGATTAAAGCAGCACAAAGCATTATACGAGGACTAGGCTATTGCTCCCGCAAAATCAGAAGTCCTGGTATAATACCCCAGATATCATCACGCACAAAGACCTAGTATGTCAGAAATAGAAAGCCCTTCAAACAAGATTTCAGGGGTTACCTATATATCCGAGAGATGTTCCTCACGAGATAAGTAAGTATTGATATTTAGGTTTATATCTCGAAAACAATCTACTAAGCGTGTAAAAACCTACTGGCATATCATCAGTGAGACCGCTTATCACATTTTAACTTTCCAATTCTTTAGCGTACTGTGATTGTCTACTGATGTACTATCATTTCCTCTTTTTCACAACAAAACTCATTTTGATTTTTCGCTGTTTTTGGTTTTTAGATTTTATCATGTTTTTGGATTTTTCAAATTTTCAAAATTTCTAAATTTTTTACTCCCCCTAAAATTAAAAATATGTTTCAGTTTTTGATTTTCCG
This sequence comes from Helianthus tuberosus, assembly GCA_030545235.1. Taxonomy (NCBI): domain Eukaryota; kingdom Viridiplantae; phylum Streptophyta; class Magnoliopsida; order Asterales; family Asteraceae; genus Helianthus; species Helianthus tuberosus. The sequence goes on from JARYGA010043690.1 coordinate 14,662, forward strand.
GGAAAATTTGAACGTAAAAGCAATAAACTGTACAAATAAACCTACAAACTGATGTGAATTGCTTCAATTCTCCATCCACTTGGCTTAAACAATCAGAACTCCCCCTGACAACAAACTATTTTCCCATTATGATTTCAAAACACTTAAGTTTGTTTTAATCAAAATGGATTTTCTGGAAAATTAGTTTTGTTGATTTCACAAACATCATGGGGTTTCATCACATTGTTCTATCAACCACTTGTAAAATTTAACACTTGAAGATTTTTCACATAAAAACATTTTTCAAGAATGATTCCGATTCATGCTCCACGATTACCAACTTGGGAGCTCCGGCAAGTCAAGATTTTAAACAAAGAATGGTGACACCCAAGCCTGACCAGCCTTGGGTGCATCCGAGTTATTTTCACTCGGTGGGTAAGTTCTCCTCTTTGATTCATAAAATTCTTTTACCCATTTTTCCCTACCATCGACCATTTTTCCAAAAATATGTTTTACTTTTCCATTAAACGCTTTTTCGACATCAAATTCTTTCTTTTTAGAATAGAATTGATTCGAAATCTCTACTTTTCCAACTTTTTGTTTAAAATTTTCAGTCCGCAATGGTGGAAAGTTTGCGTCATCCATTGGTGGAACTGAATTTTCTCTTTTTAGCTCAACTTGTGGCTCCTCTGACTTTGACGAGTCAGATTCATCGCCAGATTTAACATCTGATTTCTTAACAACCCAAGTTTGGTTGTTAAGATTCACTCTTCTTTTGTAAAACCTTTTTGAACTCTCACCAACTTCAAATGTAGAATTTTTAAACATTTTGAATTTGTCCGTTGGTGGTTCAGTTTTATCAACAACTTTCTCTTTGAGTTTAGAAAGAACTTCCTGTTTTATGTTGGTTGCCATTGGACAGTTCCAGGCGATGTGACCAACTTCATTGCATCGGTAACAGGTTCTTGTCTCCTTTTTCTGATTAGCTTCATTCTTCTCATGTTTCTGTTTTTCTGCAAGAAATGCTTTGTTCTATTGTTTCCAGAATGAGCTCTTTTTTTCTTCTTCAGAACTTGCCCCTGAAACAAATACAATTTTTGATTTAAAATTTTTAAAATTTTGATTATTTTCAACATCAAAACCCAACCCCTTCTTTTTGAAATTGCTTTTATGATTCGGTTTCTTTTGATGACCTGGACCAAAACCTTTCTTCTTGTTTAAACGTTGTTGAACTCTAGAAGTATATTTAGGTTTTGAAAATCCCATTTTATCTTTTATTTCTGAAAACTTTATTTTTATCAATTTAAAAACTGTTTTAATATTTTCAATTTTCACATTTTAATTGGAAATTCCTCATCAGAATATAATTTGTCTGAATCATTCAAAGTATATGCCACTTTGATTGGTTCATCATTTAAATTATATTTTGATAACATAAATTCTTTATTGTAAACCCTTTTGACTGATGATTTCGAACTGTTGACTGATGAACTTGAACTCTCAGATTCAGACTTTGACTCTGACTCCTCATCCTTATCCAACACCTGATCGACCACTTTCTTTATTAACTCAGACTCATGATCAGTGTCAGCGATGTGAATGTGACGTCAATGTTTTCTGGTAACTCATCAGTTGTTTCAGACTTTAACTTTATATTGACTGCCTTTTTGAGTTGTTCCGAATTTTGTTTTCTGGGAGAATAACCTTCCCAGATCGGAGGCGGACACCTTTTATAATTTGCACTTTGTTTCTTACCAGTATCCGTATCTTCCGACTTCTTATCTTGAAAAGCTTCAAAACCTGCAACTGTCAGATAAATTCTATCAATCAAGTAATCAGAACTTGAGTAACTCATTAGCAATCGTCTGATTCTTTCATTCTCAATCTTTTCAGTCTCCAATTCCTGCTTCAACTCTGCACACTCTTCAATATAGTGATTGATGGCCTTCTGCTTAGACATCATCACTGCATTCATCATTGTCAAAGCATCTTCCCTTTCTGAGTTTGTCTTTTCCAACTGGTTGACTGTTCTATTCAACACATCATAAGATTCTTTCACGTACTTAACATCGAACAACAATTTTTCTTTCATCTTGTCTAGCTCACTATACTTCTTATCTTTCTCTTCACAATGTTTGCATGGTTCCAAACATTTCAGACAAGGTTTTGTGACTTCTACAATCTTTTCAATCACTTTAACTTCTTCACTCTGTTTATTCTTCTCTTCCTGAGCAACATTCTCACACTTTACCTCTTTCTTTTCTTTTGCTGCTCGTTTCTCCTTTAGCTTCTCCAATTTATCTGCAAAATAAAATTTGAAACTTTCAGGAGATAGATGAGTTTTACCAATGTTTATTTGATTAATTTCTTCATCATCATCACTGCTATCAATTGATGATTGATCAAAGACTGGAGTCTTTTCTGAACTATTTTCTGAAGAAATAGACTCTCCATCTTGACTTTTCTCATCATTTGCAAACACATCCATCCATTCTTTCATTAACTCTGGCTCTTGAATGATTTGTGCAATAAATGCTCTAAACTTATAGTTACTTTCAGCTGGAATATATTTGTCCCAGCTAAATCCCTCTGGTAATCTTTCATCTTCTTGATCTGGAGGCATAGTAATACAAGCTCTCTTCTTTCCATCTTCAATTGACGGTTGTTGAGCTACCTGGTGATATATTGCTTTCCGATAATATTCATTGTTCCCGAACGGATTCTGAGCTCCACCTGCTTCTCGGTTGGTACATTCCCTCTTGAAATGTCCTTTTTCCCTGCACCAAAAACAAGTAACTTTAGACTTATCAAAACCTAAAGTAGAAACATTAGCATCACGTAAGTCATCTCTTCCTGTAATCTGCTTAAATTTCTCAGCTCTCCTCAACACGCTCGCTAAACACCACTTAATATCCATAAGCTCCAATTCCTCAGCATCAATCTGATCGTAATCCTCTTTTTTTAACATAGGATTTCCGATTCTTCCCGCAACCAAACTCTCATATGATTCTAACACGGTAACTAGTAATGCCATATGACCTTTAGCGACTTCTTCAGAGAAATTTTGACCGTTCTGAAGATGCAACGCGATGTTGCATTGTAGCACATGACCATTACCATTGTTTGAGCTTTGAGACTGATACTTTGAAGTTGAAACATTAGGATTAACACTCGGATATGAAGAAAATCCACTGTTGTTGATTAAACTTTGATTAAGTGATCCGGATAAGTTTTCTGCACTGAAAGCGGTTTGGATCTTCGGACTTGCTTCAACATTTTGAACATTACCTTTGAAATACATCTTGATATCTTGTTGACCACTTGAATTTTTCATTCTAGCGATCTTTTGTTGTTTAAGATCTTGTCCTTCAAGTTCTTCAATGAATTGAGCAATTGTCAATCTATCATATTCTCCGGTATTCTTCAAAATCATAAGATATGTACCCCATTCTTTTTGAGGTAAAGCATCGACTAATTTTTCAACCCATTCCTCGCGATCTTTATTGATATCCAACCGACTCATTGAACGTACTAAATGACAATATCTCTCAATAAGAGTCTTTGTAGTTTCACCCGGCAAACTTGAGAACAATTCAAATTCTTTCTTTAATAATGACTTTTTATTCTTGATCATCTTCGTACTTCCTTCGAATTTTGTACGAAGTGCTTCCCAAATCGAATGTGCACTATCATCATGTTGAAGTAATATGAAAATGTCTTCTTTCACAGCTTGTTGAAGTAAACTGATCATCATTTTTTCTGCCTTGTACATTTCTCTCTCTTTTTCCGTAAATTCAGAAATATTCTTTATAACTCCCACATTATTACGAGGTCGAACGTACTTAGTTTCAATACACTCCCAAGATCTTAGATGATTTGCTTGAACCCAATTCTCGAAACGTTCTTGCCAACTGTAATATTCTTCAATGTTCATCAGCTTTGGGGGGTTTCTGCAACGTTCCCGTTTCATTTTCCATGTTTACATTCTGAGCAATGGTAACAGGAGTACCCGGGGCAGTAGCAAATGCATTATAAAATTCGTTATCCATGTTTTGGTATTGAAGTTCACACAAACAGACTTTTTTAAATGAGCTAGGGTAACAAACTCAAATGACCTGATTAACCTTCAAACAACCTGATGACCTGTTTCAAACGACCTGAAGACCTAAGTTCAAATAGTGCGAACTGATGTTGTTTCAAGTGAACTGATGAAATTTCAATCACACCGTGCGACCTGATTCAATCCTTCAAACGATCTGACCAATTTTTCACACGACTTGGACACATCGTGCGGTCTGAGACAGAATCAAACGACCTGGAATTCAATCTCACACGATCTGATAAACTTTCACACGGTCTGAGCTATTCCAAATGACCTGGCTTCACTTTGTGCGAGCTGGAAGAATCAAACCATGTGAACTGGTGAACTTTCACACGATCTAAATCATTTTCAAACAATCTGATATGATTTTCACACGATCTGGTCAATTTTATCAAGTTTTAGGTTGATTTTAGGTCTGATATGTTCAAGGATTGATTAAAACTCAGTTTTGCGTGTTATATCACAAAATTAGATCATTTTAGCCGTGAAATCTCAGTTAATTTGATGAAAAAGTGTAAAAGAATGAGTAGAAGTGAGTAGAAATCAGATTTATCTGTGAAAACAAGCTGAAATGGTAAGAACTCTTCCTCCTGAGCTCTGATACCACTTTTAGGATCGGGGAATCGATCTAAACGAGTCGATCAGAAGAGTTCTAGATCAAATCAGAGGCGGAATTCAGTGATTCGATCTACATTCGGCTTGATATGCACTTAGAAGTAGATTAAATGTCGATTGTATTGATTTCACAACGTTACACGAGCTGGCGACACTTCGGCAGAGCTTCGCTACCGGAATCAGGAAGTTACAAATGACGAACCAAGACCCACTATATATAGGAATGCCCAGGTCGCACCAAACAGTCACACACGACCTGGTCCAGGTCGCACGACCTGGCCAGGTCGCACGAACTGGCCCAGTTCGCACAAAGTCACTTCATGCGAAGTGCCTGGTTCTGACCTGTTTCCCATTTTTCTCGTACTACGTGTCTTGGTCTATCTAATCTATTACATGAATCGATACAAGACGAAGTCAACAGACATATACACCAACAGATTCACATTGTTGTTATTATTGTAATACCCATCACTCCGGTTCCTTGGGTTGTTGTTTCGTGGTTGGCAGTTGTTTCCATACCCATCATTTCGAACATTCCCATAACCATAAACTTCATTCCCCACATAGTTGACGTTTTGATAGCCAAACTCGTCATTATCAAACCCCCTCGTGTTGTAAGCGTTGTCCAAATTCAAGTACCCCCAACCACGTCATCTACCCGTTCGTCATAATTACCCCCGTCATCCGAGTATTCCAAGTGAATACTCACGTGCTTCGGCGATGGGTAACCGGGAATACTATATGGCTCATCATCGGGAATAGCATTTCTCAGATCGTCAATGTTGAAAAACGGGTCTTCGTTTACGGGATTGCCCCGATCTCGGTTGCCTCTACTGTCGGAATTAACTTCCAATCATCAAGGTTAGTGGGTAAGGAGTTGTGTTAGTGGAGGTGTTCTTTGGTTATTATTGTTGGAACCTCGGTTTTGAAATGGTGGTGTGGGTGGTCTCGAGTTGTTACCACCACCCGGTTGATCTTGTGGGATGTTTTGTTGGATGTTTTATGCTGAGCGGAAGTTGCCTCGGTATTGGAATTGGTTTTGGTTTTGGTTTGAATTATGGTGTACCATTGAATCGATTTCAACGGTTGGTGTTGATGGTGAGTTTTGGGTGAATTGATTATAAGCAATCGTTACCTCTAACCGGCTTGCTAAGTTCCTTCTTACTACTCGCTCGATTTCCGGTTCGTAGACTAATGGTGAAGTCCTCCCAGAATCCGTGTACGCATGCACTACCTGTAGTCTGCACAAGTAACACAACCCGCGTAACAAGGAAAAAGATGATGCGTGTGTGGTGTGATATATTTTTAAGTATATTTTTATCCCTTTTTACCACATTAGTAAAGTTTTAAATTTATAAAACACGATATTTACTAACACCAAACACACATATGGGCAAGTGCACCCATCGTGAGTGTAGTATAGTGTTGGTAAGATACTGAGGTCGTCCAAGGACACAAGAGCTTTTAATACCGGTTTATCCTCAACGTCTAATCAAATCAAAAGTTTAGAAAAAGGTTTTAAACTAGAAAATAAAAAATGTTGAAAATAAAAATAAAAATAAAAATAAAAATAAAAATAAAACAGATAGACAAGATGAATCACTTGGATCCGACTCGCCTTTAGTGTAACCTTTGATTATTTCCGCACTTTTGCACTTTTTAAGAGATTATCTTAGTTATTGTAGTAGGCCCCTCTTTTGAAGGTGACGTTACCCTCAACCCAGTACACTACTCTTCTAATTCAAGTTAAAACCCCACTTTCAATTAGTTAAACCAAGTGATTTCGAAACCACCAATTATATCTAGTCGATGATCTCAACAAATTTCAATTACTCAATATCAGTTTGAGAATATCAAAATATTAAATACACTTTAATTCCTAATTCCTTGACCAAATATTTAATATTAAACACTTCAATGAAGACCACTATATCAAAATAAAAGTTTCAAATTCTTGAAACATATTCACGATCAAATTATATTGGAACTCACTTTGATTCAATAATTCCACAGAATCGAAATTTTCTTTGTTGACCAAATTCAAACCTCAGTGTTTTTTTTTTAATCAATTATTATGATTTAATTCAAAGTTAATTTTTGCCACTTAGAATTTTCAACAAAACTATCACAGGCCAGGCAAATATTCAAACAAAACTACTACAATTCGAACCAAATTGAACCCTAAAATAGGTTTATCTTTGTTGTTTAATTGGTCTAGAACAAGTAGTTTCAAAGAAATTAACAAACCTGAAACCCGAATTGAAATTGCAAAAGTTATGATAAAACCTGGATTAATCTCTGAATCGTATGAAAACTATCAGATAAACCTATTTGCGGGTTACACGCAATGATTTATCGGATTAGACAGAGATCACTCTTGTTGGAATTGGATTTGATGAAACTGTGAATGAGAATATGATCATATGCTGTAACCGTCAGAGTGCCTTCTGTTTCTATGCCTCTTCTCCATATATGTGCGATCAAAAAAGACAAAAGTCTAAATAAGACTTTTTTTATCCGGCCTCAAAAAATATCTCAACATAAAATATGAAACAATATGTTAATGGGCTTTCTGGTTTGTTTGTTGACTTAAAATAATAAATGGATTTTGTAATGGACTTTTAATCCATCACCAGCCAATAAAACAAAACAATATATAATGGATGACATCGTTAAAGTCCAATCCATTTTAAATGGATTAAAACAAATTGGTTGACTTTAAAGATATGGCATACAGTTTAATAAACTTTCTAACAAAGCTATAATGTGGCCAAATTATTTAATACAAATCAAAAGTCAACAAACTATATTAAGCCCACTATAATTATTGATTACCAGGCCCAAATAACGTTCGTGTTAAACGAGCCCGCACTCCCGCGTCACCTAACTCGATTAGACACCGACGTTATTATCTTGATCGACAAGTTAATCCAATACCCTAAAATACATGTCGATAACACTAAAATTACCAACAATCCTCCCCCATTTTAGTGGTATCCATGATTAACTTAACCATCCTCACAGAAACACAAACGCATGCATAATGAAATTGTCCTGAGGATTGAATTTTCACTTAGCATATTACACGATACAAATATTAGAATAAAAGGGTGTCTCTATGGATTGAACCCATGTTATCCATTTAAATACATGTAGGTAACATACACACACGTTTACAAATCCAAATTCCACTTGACACAATATTTTACTAGCCTGTGTCCTAATCCTTCAAAGAATATATCAAAGCTCAAGTCCAAAGCTTCTTGAAGCGGCTAAACTTCATATTCTTATAGGTAGTTCATTACTCTTGCACCTGCACTGCAATTTATCAATGAACTATTAAGAAGTTCAATTTCAACCTACTTTATCTTGCAGTCTGAACACATACCTTGGGATGATTTGCTAATGTGTTCCAATATCGTTATGACAAGCTTTCCGCATTGAATTCTGCATCTAACGTTGTATTAGATGGGAATTGGGTGTCTTGACATAAGATATTTAAAGTGGACTTTAAACCCATCCCTTTAGCTGATTTCTTCACGAGATCTCTTCCTAACCCTTTGGTTAGATGATCAGCTAAATTAAGCTCAGATCTAACAAACTCAACGGATATCACACCATTCATGATTAATTCTCTAATCATACTGTGTCTAACACCTAAGTGTCTAGACTTCCCATTGTACACTTGACTATATGCCTTAGCCAATGTAGCTGCACTATCGCACCTGATAGAGATTGGTGATATCGGTTTTGGCCACAATGGAATCTCATAGATCAAATTTCTGAGTCACTCAGCTTCTTTACTAGCTGCAGCTAAAGCCACAAACTCAGATTCCATAGTTGAGTCAGTGATGCAAGTTTGTTTCTTTGAAGCCCAGGAGATAGCACCTCCACCAAGTAAGAACACCCATCCACTTGTGGAGGAATGATCTTCTTCCTTATTGTTTATCCAACTTGCATCAGAGTACCCTTCTATAACCGAAGGAAACCCTGAATAGCATAAACCAAAGTGCATGGTTCCTTTTAGGTACTTAAGCAGTCTGTTCACTGCTTGCCAGTGTTGAGCACTAGGATTACTAGTAAATCTGCTCAACTTACCTACAGCATAAGCTATGTCAGGCCTTGTGCTAATCATAGCATACATTAAGCATCCAATGACCTTAGAATACTCTAATTGTGAAACTGAATCACCAGAATTGGGCATCAACCGGATGCTAGGATCTAGAGGAGTGCTCACAGGAGAACAATTATAATGATTGAATTTCTTCAACACTTTCTCAATGTAATGAGACTGTGTCATGGTTATACCATTGTTACTCCTTTTAATCCTTATTCCAAGGATCACATCCGCCTCCCCCATATCCTTCATTTCAAAATTCGAAGACAACAATTTCTTTGTCTTATCAACCTGATCTTGGTCAGTGCCAAAGATCAACATATCATCTACATATAGACAAATAATCACTCCTTTACCAGAGGATTCAAATCTACTGTAGACACACTTATCAGCCTGGTTTAGAAGAAAACCATGAGATAAGATCACCTCATCAAATTTTTGATGCCACTGCTTAGGTGCTTGTTTCAAACCATATAATGATTTGATGAGTTTACATACCTTGTGCTCTTGTCCAGGTAATACAAAACCCTCAGGTTGTTTCATGTATACCTCTTCATCCAATTCGCCATTCAAGAACGCGGTCTTGACATCCATTTGGTGAATTACCAAGTTGTGAATAGAAGCAAGAGCTAAAAGAAGTCTTATGGTGGAAATTCTTGCAACAGGAGCATAGGTATCAAAGAAATCTATTCCTTCCTTTTGTCTAAAGCCTTTGATAACTAACCTGGCTTTAAACTTATCTATGCTACCATCAACTTTCATCTTTCTTTTAAAAATCCATTTGCAACCCAAAGGTTTGCAACCAGGAGGCAAATCAGTCAATTTCCATGTATTATTATGCATGATAGAATCCATCTCATCTTGGATGGCTTCTTTCCAGAAAGCAACATCCCTAGATGCCATTGCCTGACTGTATGTCTTAGGATCCTCCTCAATATTGAAACAATATTGATACTGATGTTCAACCCCATTCCTGGTTCCTTCCACCAAATAAAGATGAAAGTCAGAGCCAAAAGACTTGGCTTTCCTGACCCTAGTACCTTTCCTGGGTTCAGTACTAGTAGATGGTACATCTTTGGTACCAGCAGAGTTATTACCAAACTCAATTACAGCTGATGTTTTCAAACTATAAGGCATGTCCTTTAGTCTAGGCACAGAAGAAAATCTATCCTCGTTGTCAAAATCAGCAGTTCTTGATTCAATCACAGTGTGGACAGAAACATAGTCATTTGGTTCTGTGACATAGAACCTATGAACAGGGGTGTCACACCCCGACCACGTGGAACATACAAAACGTGGCGGAAATGTCGGGGAGTGTTGTAACAGAATTAATTGTTTCAAATCCATGGCAATTGAAGTTTCGTTTTATTGATTAAAAGTGTTACAATGTCTTAACAAACAAGGAAATACAACATAATTAACTAGTCTTGTATCTTTTATTGTCACTAAAGCCCAAGTCTGCCTATGTGTATCTTGATCATCTTATGCAACAGCTCCTGAAAAACACATGTGAAAATAGGTACGTCAGCATAAAAATGCCTGTGAGATACATAGGTTTTGTGAAAATAGGTTCCATGACTTATGTTTGAGAAAATGTTTAGTCATGAACCTTGTTATTTGCTTTGTTTTGTAAATCATTTGAAAAACAATGAGTTCAGATGATATGTATAAATAAGTGAATAATGTATGGTTAAATGAATAACCATAGTAAAATGGATTTGTATAAGATAAGTTGTTTGTAAAACAATGTCTTGTGAAAAGTATGTTATTTGTATAAAATGTTATATGTCTCAAACTGAAATGATTCAAATAACGCTACGATATGTAATACCATACAAACACTTATATATAGGAAGTACCAGCGGCGTATCCACCATGCTTGTATCATATTACACACGCATCGTTACTTAATCACTTAATCAAACCAAACTAACCAATGTAAAAAGTCTATGTTTAAATCAATTGTCAAATGTATTGGGTAATATGTCAAAGTGTTCATGTCAAGATGTAAATCATATCAAAATGTCTATGTCAAATATCCATGTCAAATGTCTATGTCAAATATCCATGTCAAATGTCTATGTCAAATATCCATGTCAAATGTCTATGTCAAAATGTCATGTTTGGCAAGTGAAATGTCTCAACTAAACCATATGCACAAAAACAAAGTATTGAAGTAAAACTTGGTTTAAATCAAAGTTATGTTTTGTGGGAAATGCATGATCAAATGTCAATCATGTTAAAATGTCTATGCCGAAATGTCTATGTCAAATGTCTATGTCAAAATGTCATGTATGGCAAGTGAAATGTCTCAACTAAACCATATGCACAAAAACAAAGTATTGAAGTAAAACTTGGTTTAAATCAAAGTTATGTTTTGTGGGAAATGCATGATCAAATGTCAATCATGTTAAAATGTCTATGCCGAAATGTCTATGTCAAATGTCTATGTCAAAATGTCATGTAAAACGATGTACTAAGTAATGCACACAATTGGGCACACCTAGCATGAAATGTCATAAAATCATGTACTATAATGTACTAACGAACATAGCAGTATATGATGTTAAAACAGAAAAGCATGAAAGTAACAAGTAGGCACATGTGTTCCACCCCAAAACAGTTTGGAAAACAGTAAAAGAGGGGTCTATGTACTCACTTGAGATTGCTCAGAAGTCCTTGAGTAACAACCAAACAATGCTAGAGATCGCGGATATCAAACGGCACCTAATATAGGTAACTACATTAATAAACCGGACCTAGATCGGAAGATCGGGTAGCATTAGGGTTTGTAAACCAAACGAGTGTAGAGACTCGTGTCTTTTGGTTTAACAAAACCTACATACTAAATGAAACTTAACCTAAGTGCTTTCGACCCAATACGACCCGTTTAGGTAGCTTATGCTACTTTAACGCGTCGTTCGCGTGAAACGCGTTTGGACCGCCTAACTAGCCCTATGACAAGTGTTATATGCCTAAACATATTACATAATCAGTTATGTGACAAAGGTTTAGGTTACATATGCTTAATTACCAATTATACATGAAAAGGGTATTCTGGTAATTTACCTAAGGCATATAAACTACCTATCATACAACTACTTAAACGATGTGACCATAGGGTATAACCTCGGAAGGTTATTCCCTACCTACTATGGTCACCTAATGTGTTTGGTCGGATCCTAATGATCGACCAAACTGGGTCGGGTTCGAGGTATAAGCGATTTATCAGATCGCTTACCCTACGACCCTAGACAACGTGGTAATCAGTAGGCATAGTCCCAAGGGACTATAACCAACGTGATTACACTCACGTTGCGAAGTTCAAACGAACTTCGCATTGACCATTACTGGTCAACGCTGAAAGTCAAACAAAGTTTGACTTTCTGACTCGAAAAGCAGTAAAATAAGGAAAAGAATGAAAGAATACTTACGAAGGGTCCCCGAATGCTAATCCCGATCCAAGAACTCAGGTATGAAATAATGGTTTCAACTTAGAGCTCTCAAATCAGAATTCTTGTAAGAAATGAGGTTGGGGTGGATGGGTATTTATAGGAATACCCGAACCGTTAGGATCGCTTGTCGAATATCGTGCCTTAATCGTATCCGTACATGTGTTGCAAAGTTATGGTGTTTAGGTGCTTAAATTTCATCCATACATGTGTTGCAAAGTTATGGTGCCTAAATTCCATCCTTATCCGCTGACTAAGCATGTTAGAATGTGTGGTTGTGAATTAAACAACGGCTAATACATCGAATCTGGTCCCGAAAGTGCAAAACTGATATTTCTGCATGTTTTCTGTCCAGCATAGGCAGTCGCGTAGCGCGACTGGTAAAGCCTATAGGGCTCGCGCTAGCATGCACCAGCTTCAGAAAAGTTTCAAAATTGGCAGGAATGGTCCCTGTTGTGTTTTAAGGCCTTTTTTGATGCGTTTGAACCCTGTTAACCTCATTTCAAGGCTCTAAAATGAAGTTAAAGTATAGGGAACTCAAAACATGCTCAAAAATATGCCGGATGATGGTTCGTTTGGTCGTACGAACGCGATGTTCGCTTAATTACGACGGAATGCGCACAAGCGCGAAAAACGATCCAAATGACGCGACGAATGGATTTTTCTTATGGCGAACACTAAAATAAATTATTTTAGTGCTTACATAAATTTTTGGAAGTCCGGATGTATTCAGAACGTAAGTTATGCGTAAAAATGCAAACTTGTGCACTTTTTGACGCTTTTAGTCCCTGAATGACACAAAAGTTTATTTTAACATACCGAACACCTCAAAGCCTATTTCTAAGCTATGTAAAGGATATTTATGGTATGTTTAACTTATGGTCATGTTCCGGAATGTCTGTTACAGTTCAAATTGACATACTTTCGCAGTTTGTCAACTTTAGTCCCTGTAAGCGATTAAACTTTGATTTCACCACACCAAACCTTCCAAAACTTATATCTAAGTTATGTAAAGGTTATATAAGGTATGTTAAGCCTATTTCACTATTCCGGAGTGTTCGTTGCATTAAACTGGTTATATTTACGCATCAGTGCGTGTATAACCTTCCAGAAAGCGATTTAGAGCTTGAAATCGAACAAGAGTTGATATGTGCAAAAGATACACATATTTATACAAGTCCAAAGTATGAAATACAATATTTCATTGGTTTGGCATTTGTTTGATGGTTGAAATGACACAGGTGTTACAAGGGGAATGCTCACCATACCCAATAAAGATGCAATCAATGCCTCTTTCACCTATGTTTCTCAATTTTGGTTCTGTAAGCTTTACAACAGCTCTACAACCCCAAACTCTAAGATGACTTAAGTTTGGTGCCTTTTTGTACCAGAGTTCATGTGGGGTTACTTTAGACTTTTTATTAGGAACTCTATTCAACAAATAACAGGCTGTTAACATAGTCTCACCCCAGAATCCTTCACTTAACCCAGAATAGGATAACATGGAATTAACCATTTCTTTCAAAGTCCTATTCTTCCTCTCTGATACACCATTTTGCTGTGGTGTATAGGGAGCAGTGGTTTGATGTATTATACCAGTAGATTGAAAGTAAACTGGATCATAATACTCCCCACCTCTATCAGTACGAAGGTTCTTTATCAAACAACTTTGATGTCGCTCTACCTCTTGTTTATAAATTTTGAATTTATCAAGAGCTTCATCTTTTGAGTGCAACAGATAGACATAACAAAACCTAGAGGCATCATCAATAAAAGTAACCACATACTTTTTATTTCCAAGTGAGGGCGTACTATGAAAGTCACATAAATCAGAATGAATCAATTCTAATACCTTAGAATCCCTTTTAACATCTTTAAATGGTTTCCTAGTAATTTTAGTCAATTTGCAAGTATGACATTTACTACAGTTTTGCATGTCAAAGGCAGGTATTAGGCTCATTTTGGACATATCTTTCATCCTATAATAATTAACATGACCTAATCTAGCATGCCATAGACGTGAATCATACTCAACATTACTAGAGGATGTAGATGCCATACAAACAGATTCAATAGCAGACGGGACATTAATATTAAGCATAAACATGCCATTACATAAATATCCAAATCCAACAAAGGTGCCATGTCGAGACAAGATAAACTTATCCGACTCAATGACCTGTTTATAACCACAATTGTTTAATACAATTCCAGATAAGAGATTCTTTCGAATCCCTGGTACATACAACACATTATCTAATAATAGATGTTTTCCAGAAGTAAATACAAGTCTAACTTTTCCAACTCCTTTAATAGGCTCAGTTGCAACATTTCCCATCCTAAGTACAGATCCATCTTCAATTGGTTCGAATTCCTCAAACCATTTAAGATCCTTGCACACGTGACTCGTAGCACCCGAGTCTACCCACCATGCAAGCATATCATCTTGTACATAAAAGGATTCAGAAATAAATGATACATAATTCTCAACCGAATTATGTTTATAAACCATTGGACTTTTTGAGTCCAATAACAAACCCAAAGACTGGGTTTCATTTATTTCACACCCAGAGGGATTTTTCCTGACTTGTACACTTCTAGTAATTTGGCCCAATTGCCCCATGTGTGTACCACCACAGCCAACGGGCTGCACCTTTGTATTAAATTTGTTTGATTTAGAAACATTACCTTTTATTTGTTTATTATCCAAATCACAAAATAAATTTTGTTTATCTGAATCAAATCCAATTTTTGTGTTTTGTAAATAATTCACATGTCCCAAATGACCAATTGAATCAACTACAAAACTCATAGGTTTTGTCAAACTTATAGTGGAATCAGTAAGCGTACCTTGTGACGCATTTGCATCTTTTGACCCACTTGAACCCGCTATGTTGGCCTCGTTTCCAACCGCAAGCTTCACGCGACAATTTTTCCTAAAATGCCCGGGTTTTCCACATCTCCAACAACCCCCTTTTGGTTTCTTGTTGGAATTATTAGTGTCCCGATCAAGCTTTCTTTTATCACCATTACCCTTGTTGAACTTCCCATTTGCCTCATCACGTTCAACCATTTTGAAACAACTGATTTTGAAACTTGATAGTGATCAAAATAAAATAAAGTACACTACTCTTCTAATTCAAGTTAAAACCCCACTTTCAATTAGTTAAACTAAGTGATTTCGAAACCACCAATTATATCTAGTCGATGATCTCAACAAATTTCAATTACTCAATATCAGTTTGAGAATATTAAAATATTAAATACACTTTAATTCCTAATTCCTTGACCAAATATTTAATATTAAACACTTCAATGAAGACCACTATATCAAAATAAAAGTTTCAAATTCTTGAAACATATTCACGATCAAATTATATTGGAACTCACTTTGATTCAATAATTCCACAGAATCGAAATTTTCTTTGTTGACCAAATTCAAACCTCAGTGTTTTTTTTTTAATCAATTATTATGATTTAATTCAAAGTTAATTTTTGCCACTTAGAATTTTCAACAAAACTATCACAGGCTAGGCAAATATTCAAACAAAACTACTACAATTCGAACCAAATTGAACCCTAAAATAGGTTTATCTTTGTTGTTTAATTGGTCTAGAACAAGTAGTTTCAAAGAAATTAACAAACCTGAAACCCGAATTGAAATTGCAAAAGTTATGATAAAACCTGGATTAATCTCTGAATCGTATGAAAACTATCAGATAAACCTATTTGCGGGTTACACGCAATGATTTATCGGATTAGACAGAGATCACTCTTGTTGGAATTGGATTTGATGAAACTGTGAATGAGAATATGATCATATACTGTAACCGTCAGAGTGCCTTCTGTTTCTATGCCTCTTCTACATATATGTGCGATCAAAAAAGACAAAAGTCTAAATAAGACTTTTTTTATCCGGCCTCAAAAAATATCTCAACATAAAATATGAAACAATATGTTAATGGGCTTTCTGGTTTGTTTGTTGACTTAAAATAATAAATGGATTTTGTAATGGACTTTTAATCCATCACCAGCCAATAAAACAAAACAATATATAATGGATGACATCGTTAAAGTCCAATCCATTTTAAATGGATTAAAACAAATTGGTTGACTTTAAAGATAT
This sequence comes from Helianthus tuberosus, assembly GCA_030545235.1. Lineage (NCBI taxonomy): Eukaryota > Viridiplantae > Streptophyta > Magnoliopsida > Asterales > Asteraceae > Helianthus > Helianthus tuberosus. The sequence goes on from JARYGA010043690.1 coordinate 31,053, forward strand.
GGCATACAGTTTAATAAACTTTCTAACAAAGCTATAATGTGGCCAAATTATTTAATACAAATCAAAAGTCAACAAACTATATTAAGCCCACTATAATTATTGATTACCAGGCCCAAATAACGTTCGTGTTAAACGAGCCCGCACTCCCGCGTCACCTAACTCGATTAGACACCGACGTTATTATCTTGATCGACAAGTTAATCCAATACCCTAAAATACATGTCGATAACACTAAAATTACCAACAATCCTCCCCCATTTTAGTGGTATCCATGATTAACTTAACCATCCTCACAGAAACACAAACGCATGCATAATGAAATTGTCCTGAGGATTGAATTTTCACTTAGCATATTACACGATACAAATATTAGAATAAAAGGGTGTCTCTATGGATTGAACCCATGTTATCCATTTAAATACATGTAGGTAACATACACACACGTTTACAAATCCAAATTCCACTTGACACAATATTTTACTAGCCTGTGTCCTAATCCTTCAAAGAATATATCAAAGCTCAAGTCCAAAGCTTCTTGAAGCGGCTAAACTTCATATTCTTATAGGTAGTTCATTACTCTTGCACCTGCACTGCAATTTATCAATGAACTATTAAGAAGTTCAATTTCAACCTACTTTATCTTGCAGTCTGAACACATACCTTGGGATGATTTGCTAATGTGTTCCAATATCGTTATGACAAGCTTTCCGCATTGAATTCTGCATCTAACGTTGTATTAGATGGGAATTGGGTGTCTTGACATAAGATATTTAAAGTGGACTTTAAACCCATCCCTTTAGCTGATTTCTTCACGAGATCTCTTCCTAACCCTTTGGTTAGATGATCAGCTAAATTAAGCTCAGATCTAACAAACTCAACGGATATCACACCATTCATGATTAATTCTCTAATCATACTGTGTCTAACACCTAAGTGTCTAGACTTCCCATTGTACACTTGACTATATGCCTTAGCCAATGTAGCTGCACTATCGCACCTGATAGAGATTGGTGATATCGGTTTTGGCCACAATGGAATCTCATAGATCAAATTTCTGAGTCACTCAGCTTCTTTACTAGCTGCAGCTAAAGCCACAAACTCAGATTCCATAGTTGAGTCAGTGATGCAAGTTTGTTTCTTTGAAGCCCAGGAGATAGCACCTCCACCAAGTAAGAACACCCATCCACTTGTGGAGGAATGATCTTCTTCCTTATTGTTTATCCAACTTGCATCAGAGTACCCTTCTATAACCGAAGGAAACCCTGAATAGCATAAACCAAAGTGCATGGTTCCTTTTAGGTACTTAAGCAGTCTGTTCACTGCTTGCCAGTGTTGAGCACTAGGATTACTAGTAAATCTGCTCAACTTACCTACAGCATAAGCTATGTCAGGCCTTGTGCTAATCATAGCATACATTAAGCATCCAATGACCTTAGAATACTCTAATTGTGAAACTGAATCACCAGAATTGGGCATCAACCGGATGCTAGGATCTAGAGGAGTGCTCACAGGAGAACAATTATAATGATTGAATTTCTTCAACACTTTCTCAATGTAATGAGACTGTGTCATGGTTATACCATTGTTACTCCTTTTAATCCTTATTCCAAGGATCACATCCGCCTCCCCCATATCCTTCATTTCAAAATTCGAAGACAACAATTTCTTTGTCTTATCAACCTGATCTTGGTCAGTGCCAAAGATCAACATATCATCTACATATAGACAAATAATCACTCCTTTACCAGAGGATTCAAATCTACTGTAGACACACTTATCAGCCTGGTTTAGAAGAAAACCATGAGATAAGATCACCTCATCAAATTTTTGATGCCACTGCTTAGGTGCTTGTTTCAAACCATATAATGATTTGATGAGTTTACATACCTTGTGCTCTTGTCCAGGTAATACAAAACCCTCAGGTTGTTTCATGTATACCTCTTCATCCAATTCGCCATTCAAGAACGCGGTCTTGACATCCATTTGGTGAATTACCAAGTTGTGAATAGAAGCAAGAGCTAAAAGAAGTCTTATGGTGGAAATTCTTGCAACAGGAGCATAGGTATCAAAGAAATCTATTCCTTCCTTTTGTCTAAAGCCTTTGATAACTAACCTGGCTTTAAACTTATCTATGCTACCATCAACTTTCATCTTTCTTTTAAAAATCCATTTGCAACCCAAAGGTTTGCAACCAGGAGGCAAATCAGTCAATTTCCATGTATTATTATGCATGATAGAATCCATCTCATCTTGGATGGCTTCTTTCCAGAAAGCAACATCCCTAGATGCCATTGCCTGACTGTATGTCTTAGGATCCTCCTCAATATTGAAACAATATTGATACTGATGTTCAACCCCATTCCTGGTTCCTTCCACCAAATAAAGATGAAAGTCAGAGCCAAAAGACTTGGCTTTCCTGACCCTAGTACCTTTCCTGGGTTTAGTACTAGTAGATGGTACATCTTTGGTACCAGCAGAGTTATTACCAAACTCAATTACAGCTGATGTTTTCAAACTATAAGGCATGTCCTTTAGTCTAGGCACAGAAGAAAATCTATCCTCGTTGTCAAAATCAGCAGTTCTTGATTCAATCACAGTGTGGACAGAAACATAGTCATTTGGTTCTGTGACATAGAACCTATGAACAGGGGTGTCACACCCCGACCACGTGGAACATACAAAACGTGGCGGAAATGTCGGGGAGTGTTGTAACAGAATTAATTGTTTCAAATCCATGGCAATTGAAGTTTCGTTTTATTGATTAAAAGTGTTACAATGTCTTAACAAACAAGGAAATACAACATAATTAACTAGTCTTGTATCTTTTATTGTCACTAAAGCCCAAGTCTGCCTATGTGTATCTTGATCATCTTATGCAACAGCTCCTGAAAAACACATGTGAAAATAGGTACGTCAGCATAAAAATGCCTGTGAGATACATAGGTTTTGTGAAAATAGGTTCCATGACTTATGTTTGAGAAAATGTTTAGTCATGAACCTTGTTATTTGCTTTGTTTTGTAAATCATTTGAAAAACAATGAGTTCAGATGATATGTATAAATAAGTGAATAATGTATGGTTAAATGAATAACCATAGTAAAATGGATTTGTATAAGATAAGTTGTTTGTAAAACAATGTCTTGTGAAAAGTATGTTATTTGTATAAAATGTTATATGTCTCAAACTGAAATGATTCAAATAACGCTACGATATGTAATACCATACAAACACTTATATATAGGAAGTACCAGCGGCGTATCCACCATGCTTGTATCATATTACACACGCATCGTTACTTAATCACTTAATCAAACCAAACTAACCAATGTAAAAAGTCTATGTTTAAATCAATTGTCAAATGTATTGGGTAATATGTCAAAGTGTTCATGTCAAGATGTAAATCATATCAAAATGTCTATGTCAAATATCCATGTCAAATGTCTATGTCAAATATCCATGTCAAATGTCTATGTCAAATATCCATGTCAAATGTCTATGTCAAAATGTCATGTTTGGCAAGTGAAATGTCTCAACTAAACCATATGCACAAAAACAAAGTATTGAAGTAAAACTTGGTTTAAATCAAAGTTATGTTTTGTGGGAAATGCATGATCAAATGTCAATCATGTTAAAATGTCTATGCCGAAATGTCTATGTCAAATGTCTATGTCAAAATGTCATGTATGGCAAGTGAAATGTCTCAACTAAACCATATGCACAAAAACAAAGTATTGAAGTAAAACTTGGTTTAAATCAAAGTTATGTTTTGTGGGAAATGCATGATCAAATGTCAATCATGTTAAAATGTCTATGCCGAAATGTCTATGTCAAATGTCTATGTCAAAATGTCATGTAAAATGATGTACTAAGTAATGCACACAATTGGGCACACCTAGCATGAAATGTCATAAAATCATGTACTATAATGTACTAACGAACATAGCAGTATATGATGTTAAAACAGAAAAGCATGAAAGTAACAAGTAGGCACATGTGTTCCACCCCAAAACAGTTTGGAAAACAGTAAAAGAGGGGTCTATGTACTCACTTGAGATTGCTCAGAAGTCCTTGAGTAACAACCAAACAATGCTAGAGATCGCGGATATCAAACGGCACCTAATATAGGTAACTACATTAATAAACCGGACCTAGATCGGAAGATCGGGTAGCATTAGGGTTTGTAAACCAAACGAGTGTAGAGACTCGTGTCTTTTGGTTTAACAAAACCTACATACTAAATGAAACTTAACCTAAGTGCTTTCGACCCAATACGACCCGTTTAGGTAGCTTATGCTACTTTAACGCGTCGTTCGCGTGAAACGCGTTTGGACCGCCTAACTAGCCCTATGACAAGTGTTATATGCCTAAACATATTACATAATCAGTTATGTGACAAAGGTTTAGGTTACATATGCTTAATTACCAATTATACATGAAAAGGGTATTCTGGTAATTTACCTAAGGCATATAAACTACCTATCATACAACTACTTAAACGATGTGACCATAGGGTATAACCTCGGAAGGTTATTCCCTACCTACTATGGTCACCTAATGTGTTTGGTCGGATCCTAATGATCGACCAAACTGGGTCGGGTTCGAGGTATAAGCGATTTATCAGATCGCTTACCCTACGACCCTAGACAACGTGGTAATCAGTAGGCATAGTCCCAAGGGACTATAACCAACGTGATTACATTCACGTTGCGAAGTTCAAACGAACTTCGCATTGACCATTACTGGTCAACGCTGAAAGTCAAACAAAGTTTGACTTTCTGACTCGAAAAGCAGTAAAATAAGGAAAAGAACGAAAGAATACTTACGAAGGGTCCCCGAATGCTAATCCCGATCCAAGAACTCAGGTATGAAACAATGGTTTCAACTTAGAGCTCTCAAATCAGAATTCTTGTAAGAAATGAGGTTGGGGTGGATGGGTATTTATAGGAATACCCGAACCGTTAGGATCGCTTGTCGAATATCGTGCCTTAATCGTATCCGTACATGTGTTGCAAAGTTATGGTGTTTAGGAGCTTAAATTCCATCCATACATGTGTTGCAAAGTTATGGTGTTTAGGTGCTTAAATTCCATCCATACATGTGTTGCAAAGTTATGGTGCCTAAATTCCATCCTTATTCGCTGACTAAGCATGTTAGAATGTGTGGTTGTGAATTAAACAACGGCTAATACATCGAATCTGGTCCCGAAAGTGCAAAACTGATATTTCTGCATGTTTTCTGTCCAGCATAGGCAGTCGCGTAGCGCGACTGGTAAAGCCTATAGGGCTCGCGCTAGCATGCACCAGCTTCAGAAAAGTTTCAAAATTGGCAGGAATGGTCCCTGTTGTGTTTTAAGGCCTTTTTTGATGCGTTTGAACCCTGTTAACCTCATTTCAAGGCTCTAAAATGAAGTTAAAGTATAGGGAACTCAAAACATGCTCAAAAATATGCCGGATGATGGTTCGTTTGGTCGTACGAACGCGATGTTCGCTTAATTACGACGGAATGCGCACAAGCGCGAAAAACGATCCAAATGACGCGACGAATGGATTTTTCTTATGGAGAACACTAAAATAAATTATTTTAGTGCTTACATAAATTTTTGGAAGTCCGGATGTATTCAGAACGTAAGTTATGCGTAAAAATGCAAACTTGTGCACTTTTTGACGCTTTTAGTCCCTGAATGACACAAAAGTTTATTTTAGCATACCGAACACCTCAAAGCCTATTTCTAAGCTATGTAAAGGATATTTATGGTATGTTTAACTTATGATCATGTTCTGGAATGTCTGTTACAGTTCAAATTGACATACTTTCGCAGTTTGTCAACTTTAGTCCCTGTAAGCGATTAAACTTTGATTTCACCACACCAAACCTTCCAAAACTTATATCTAAGTTATGTAAAGGTTATATAAGGTATGTTAAGCCTATTTCACTATTCCGGAGTGTTCGTTGCATTAAACTGGTTATATTTACGCATCAATGCGTGTATAACCTTCCAGAAAGCGATTTAGAGCTTGAAATCGAACAAGAGTTGATATGTGCAAAAGATACACATATTTATACAAGTCCAAAGTATGAAATACAATATTTCATTGGTTTGGCATTTGTTTGATGGTTGAAATGACACAGGTGTTACAGTCTCCCCTACTTTAGGAAATTTCGTCCCGAAATTAATTCGTAGGAGTCTATCTGTGACTTTGTGTTAAATAACCATCAAAGATGAACAAGACGTAATCCTGTAATTTCTCTTTAACGAACATTTTTCAGAAATGAAAAATGAACCGAGTTATTTTCAACAGGCATTCTTTAGAAACAAAAATGAACAGAATAGTCATTTTCCACAACATCTTCAGAAACAAAAATGAACAGAATAGTCATTTTACATCTTCAGAAACAAAAATGAACAGAATAGTCATTTTACATCTTCAGAAATGAACAGAATAGTCATTTTACATCCTCAGAAACAAAAATGAACAGAATAGTCATTTTACATCTTCAGAAACAAAAATGAACGGAATAGTCATTTTACATCTTCAGAAACAAAAATGAACAGAATAGTCATTTTACATCTTCAGAAACAAAAATGAACGGAATAGTCATTTTACATCTTCAGAAACAAAAATGAACGGAATAGACTCTAGACACATGACAAAATTCGCTGTGGTTTCTGTGCACTGAATTCCATAATTATGTATGCATCCATAATTATGCAATTCCTTGCATAGTCCGCACAACTTGTCTTGAAATGTTTGTGGGGAGGATAATCAAACCTGTGATGAGTGTGACTAGATTACCATAGGGTCCTTTTAATTAGATCAACAAAGGATCCTTTTAAATTAGGCCACCAAGGAGTCCTTTCAGCTATATCATCACATGATTTTCCTAACCAGATTTTTGGATCAATCTGTTTACCTAGACCTCTCAGGGGTCTAATTATGGAATAGTACAATATAATCCAAGGATCTTCACTATTACGTAAAAGCCCATTGAGGATTTAATATAGTACCTTTGGATATCCTACTATGAATTTCCTTATACAAAGATATGGAAGATTCTACGAGGATTTGGATGACAAGAATTTGGATCACACAAAAACATAAAAGGGAACACATAAACACATAATCACATAGTTGTTTAATTTGTTTATTAATTTGTTATCTTTGGACGCGGATACTCAAAGTACACCAGGATCCAATTCGTGGATTTCATTTGGTACTTTAATCATTTCAAGAATCCATCCATGAAGATAGGATGATCTACCAAAAATTCGATTTTCGTTTTTCAGGAAAACGCAATATTCGAATTAAGGTACACAATAATTTAGGACATACGGAAATACCCTTGGGTACCCTATTAAAAATTTATAGTGGTACTTGGGGTATTCGTACAGAATTATAACTTGCACCTTGTACTTCGTTTCTTTGCAAGAGACGGGTACTTAGGATCTTTGTGTAAAACGCAAGAGATTGTAAAATGGAAGAATTTTGGGGGTAGTTTGCTTTTCAAGTAATTATGATTCCTTGATTGTCGGTATTATAGGGGATATGTTGTTTATGCATACAACCACATAATATACATTGTAATGTAAATAAAAAGATTTATTTATTAACAATGATAACAACTGTTTCATGGACCTTGACAACAAAAGAAAATAATACATAAGATATGATTATTTCTAAAGAGTGTTGTCTTCTAGTCGATCAGATGCTCATCTCTGTGCTGGATTAGCATTAGCAAGCTTTGGGCAATTTCTTCGGAAATGTCCCATCTTACCACACTTGTTACAAGAACCTGGTGGAAAGCGAGCTCGAGCAGGTTTGTTGTCGGCTTGATTCGGTGCAACTGCTGCAACGCAAACTTTTGCCATATGACCTTTAAGTCCACAAATTTGGCATTCGCGGCACTTCACATTAGCATGATGATGTAGGCCACATCGGTTGCACAAGGGTGAAGTTCCATTGTATGGCTTCCTAGTACGGGGTTGAGCTGGTTGGTTGGGGACGGCTTGACCATTGTGAGCGACCATGGCGAAGTTCTGAGAAGCCTTTTGCTTCTTTGACCACTCAAGGGATCCAGTCTGCTCATCCATGGTCTTTGATTCCTCGATTGGTTTCGATTCCTCGACTGGTTTCTTGTCACCCTTCCGGAAAAGCTTACGTTTCCTGATCTGAGATTCAGTCAGAGTTGCAGATAGCTCAATGGCCTGCCTAACCGTAGTGGGATTACTACCAGTAACAATGTCTTGAACTGAGTCAGGGAGACCATCAATGTACTTTTCGATCGCCTTATCCAAAGGCGTAACCATGGTAGGACACAACAGGCTCAGCTCCTCATATCGATCAGTGTATGCTCGATGTTCGCCGCTGTCTTGCTTAAGGTCATCGAATTCCCTTTCCAATGCCCTGATCTCGTGACGAGGACAGAATTCCTTCATCATTAGTGCTCGAAGTTCTTTCCATGTTTGAGACAGTGCTACTTCGGCACCCCTATCTCTCACCACACCGTTCCACCATGTCAAAGCTCGTTTCTCGAAGACACTAGATGCAAAATCTACCTTTCGCTCGTTTGGACATTGAACATGCCTGAAAGTGCTCTCTAGACTCTCGAACCATTGCAGAAGTGCAGTCGCTCCTTGAGACCCAGAAAACTTTGATGGCTTAGCCGAGTTGAACGTCTTGAAGTTGCATGGGGCATTATTGTTGTTGATAGCTTGGTGACATTGGGCAACGATGATCGGGATTGCAGCAGTCATTTGCTGTGTAATAACAGCTGCCAGCTCGTCAACAGATACCGGATTTTCGCGTCGTGGAGGCATTCTAAAAGAGGATAACATGAAAGGAAACGAGTGAGAGAATTAGACGAAATGAATGAGATGAAACAAATCTGATGAAAGCAAGGATATTGGTCATTTGTTTGTTACTACAAAGCAACAAACGACCTCGGTGATTAATCAAAGTAGATAGGTCAAAAATAATGTATCACGAAGACATGCTCGCCTATAAGTGAACACTCATCCCAAGAATTCCCAGGTAAGCACAACTGGTCTCGCGTCTGATGAGATGTATACGAAGTGCTTGCCTAGACAGAAAACCCAGGATACAGGCATTCACCCTTCCAGTTTGCACGTGTTCACATTATTTAAAACCCAAAACCTTGACGAGATTTTGAAAATTCAAAGGGGTTCAAAACCTTGTAATAAATCATCCTAGAACAGATGATTAGTTTTCAAAGCGGTTTTGAAATTTATGTTCTTGTTGTGATAGTCGCCTAAGGATAGGTGACGGTATTGTTTTATGACTAAACGCAAGTAAACTCGCGTTAGGGTCCTAAGAAGGTTATAGACTAGGTTAAAGCATTACTAATAACCTAATTCCCTATAACCATTGGCTCTGATACCATCTTTTCTGTCACACCCCGACCACGTGGAACATACAAAACGTGGCGGAAATGTCGGGGAGTGTTGTAACAGAATTAATTGTTTCAAATCCATGGCAATTGAAGTTTCGTTTTATTGATTAAAAGTGTTACAATGTCTTAACAAACAAGGAAATACAACATAATTAACTAGTCTTGTATCTTTTATTGTCACTAAAGCCCAAGTCTGCCTATGTGTATCTTGATCATCTTATGCAACAGCTCCTGAAAAACACATGTGAAAATAGGTACGTCAGCATAAAAATGCCTGTGAGATACATAGGTTTTGTGAAAATAGGTTCCATGACTTATGTTTGAGAAAATGTTTAGTCATGAACCTTGTTATTTGCTTTGTTTTGTAAATCATTTGAAAAACAATGAGTTCAGATGATATGTATAAATAAGTGAATAATGTATGGTTAAATGAATAACCATAGTAAAATGGATTTATATAAGATAAGTTGTTTGTAAAACAATGTCTTGTGAAAAGTATGTTATTTGTATAAAATGTTATATGTCTCAAACTGAAATGATTCAAATAACGCTACGATATGTAATACCATACAAACACTTATATATAGGAAGTACCAGCGGCGTATCCACCATGCTTGTATCATATTACACACGCATCGTTACTTAATCACTTAATCAAACCAAACTAACCAATGTAAAAAGTCTATGTTTAAATCAATTGTCAAATGTATTGGGTAATATGTCAAAGTGTTCATGTCAAGATGTAAATCATATCAAAATGTCTATGTCAAATATCCATGTCAAATGTCTATGTCAAATATCCATGTCAAATGTCTATGTCAAATATCCATGTCAAATGTCTATGTCAAAATGTCACGATTGGCAAGTGAAATGTCTCAACTAAACCATATGCACAAAAACAAAGTATTGAAGTAAAACTTGGTTTAAATCAAAGTTATGTTTTGTGGGAAATGCATGATCAAATGTCAATCATGTTAAAATGTCTATGCCGAAATGTCTATGTCAAATGTCTATGTCAAAATGTCATGTATGGCAAGTGAAATGTCTCAACTAAACCATATGCACAAAAACAAAGTATTGAAGTAAAACTTGGTTTAAATCAAAGTTATGTTTTGTGGGAAATGCATGATCAAATGTCAATCATGTTAAAATGTCTATGCCGAAATGTCTATGTCAAATGTCTATGTCAAAATGTCATGTAAAACGATGTACTAAGTAATGCACACAATTGGGCACACCTAGCATGAAATGTCATAAAATCATGTACTATAATGTACTAACGAACATAGCAGTATATGATGTTAAAACAGAAAAGCATGAAAGTAACAAGTAGGCACATGTGTTCCACCCCAAAACAGTTTGGAAAACAGTAAAAGAGGGGTCTATGTACTCACTTGAGATTGCTCAGAAGTCCTTGAGTAACAACCAAACAATGCTAGAGATCGCGGATATCAAACGGCACCTAATATAGGTAACTACATTAATAAACCGGACCTAGATCGGAAGATCGGGTAGCATTAGGGTTTGTAAACCAAACGAGTGTAGAGACTCGTGTCTTTTGGTTTAACAAAACCTACATACTAAATGAAACTTAACCTAAGTGCTTTCGACCCAATACGACCCGTTTAGGTAGCTTATGCTACTTTAACGCGTCGTTCGCGTGAAACGCGTTTGGACCGCCTAACTAGCCCTATGACAAGTGTTATATGCCTAAACATATTACATAATCAGTTATGTGACAAAGGTTTAGGTTACATATGCTTAATTACCAATTATACATGAAAAGGGTATTCTGGTAATTTACCTAAGGCATATAAACTACCTATCATACAACTACTTAAACGATGTGACCATAGGGTATAACCTCGGAAGGTTATTCCCTACCTACTATGGTCACCTAATGTGTTTGGTCGGATCCTAATGATCGACCAAACTGGGTCGGGTTCGAGGTATAAGCGATTTATCAGATCGCTTACCCTACGACCCTAGACAACGTGGTAATCAGTAGGCATAGTCCCAAGGGACTATAACCAACGTGATTACACTCACGTTGCGAAGTTCAAACGAACTTCGCATTGACCATTACTGGTCAACGCTGAAAGTCAAACAAAGTTTGACTTTCTGACTCGAAAAGCAGTAAAATAAGGAAAAGAACGAAAGAATACTTACGAAGGGTCCCCGAATGCTAATCCCGATCCAAGAACTCAGGTATGAAACAATGGTTTCAACTTAGAGCTCTCAAATCAGAATTCTTGTAAGAAATGAGGTTGGGGTGGATGGGTATTTATAGGAATACCCGAACCGTTAGGATCGCTTGTCGAATATCGTGCCTTAATCGTATCCGTACATGTGTTGCAAAGTTATGGTGTTTAGGTGCTTAAATTCCATCCATACATGTGTTGCAAAGTTATGGTGTTTAGGTGCTTAAATTCCATCCATACATGTGTTGCAAAGTTATGGTGCCTAAATTCCATCCTTATCCGCTGACTAAGCATGTTAGAATGTGTGGTTGTGAATTAAACAACGGCTAATACATCGAATCTGGTCCCGAAAGTGCAAAACTGATATTTCTGCATGTTTTCTGTCCAGCATAGGCAGTCGCGTAGCGCGACTGGTAAAGCCTATAGGGCTCGCGCTAGCATGCACCAGCTTCAGAAAAGTTTCAAAATTGGCAGGAATGGTCCCTGTTGTGTTTTAAGGCCTTTTTTGATGCGTTTGAACCCTGTTAACCTCATTTCAAGGCTCTAAAATGAAGTTAAAGTATAGGGAACTCAAAACATGCTCAAAAATATGCCGGATGATGGTTCGTTTGGTCGTACGAACGCGATGTTCGCTTAATTACGACGGAATGCGCACAAGCGCGAAAAACGATCCAAATGACGCGACGAATGGATTTTTCTTATGGCGAACACTAAAATAAATTATTTTAGTGCTTACATAAATTTTTGGAAGTCCGGATGTATTCAGAACGTAAGTTATGCGTAAAAATGCAAACTTGTGCACTTTTTGACGCTTTTAGTCCCTGAATGACACAAAAGTTTATTTTAGCATACCGAACACCTCAAAGCCTATTTCTAAGCTATGTAAAGGATATTTATGGTATGTTTAACTTATGGTCATGTTCCGGAATGTCTGTTACAGTTCAAATTGACATACTTTCGCAGTTTGTCAACTTTAGTCCCTGTAAGCGATTAAACTTTGATTTCACCACACCAAACCTTCCAAAACTTATATCTAAGTTATGTAAAGGTTATATAAGGTATGTTAAGCCTATTTCACTATTCCGGAGTGTTCGTTGCATTAAACTGGTTATATTTACGCATCAGTGCGTGTATAACCTTCCAGAAAGCGATTTAGAGCTTGAAATCGAACAAGAGTTGATATGTGCAAAAGATACACATATTTATACAAGTCCAAAGTATGAAATACAATATTTCATTGGTTTGGCATTTGTTTGATGGTTGAAATGACACAGGTGTTACAAGGGGAATGCTCACCATACCCAATAAAGATGCAATCAATGCCTCTTTCACCTATGTTTCTCAATTTTGGTTCTGTAAGCTTTACAACAGCTCTACAACCCCAAACTCTAAGATGACTTAAGTTTGGTGCCTTTTTGTACCAGAGTTCATGTGGGGTTACTTTAGACTTTTTATTAGGAACTCTATTCAACAAATAACAGGCTGTTAACATAGCCTCACCCCAGAATCCTTCACTTAACCCAGAATATGATAACATGGAATTAACCATTTCTTTCAAAGTCCTATTCTTCCTCTCTGATACACCATTTTGCTGTGGTGTATAGGGAGCAATGGTTTGATGTATTATACCAGTAGATTGAAAGTAAACTGGATCATAATACTCCCCACCTCTATCAGTACGAAGGTTCTTTATCAAACAACTTTGATGTCGCTCTACCTCTTGTTTATAAATTTTGAATTTATCAAGAGCTTCATCTTTTGAGTGCAACAGATAGACATAACAAAACCTAGAGGCATCATCAATAAAAGTAACCACATACTTTTTATTTCCAAGTGAGGGCGTACTATGAAAGTCACATAAATCAGAATGAATCAATTCTAATACCTTAGAATCCCTTTTAACATCTTTAAATGGTTTCCTAGTAATTTTAGTCAATTTGCAAGTATGACATTTACTACAGTTTTGCATGTCAAAGGCAGGTATTAGGCTCATTTTGGACATATCTTTCATCCTATAATAATTAACATGACCTAATCTAGCATGCCATAGACGTGAATCATACTCAACATTACTAGAGGATGTAGATGCCATACAAACAGATTCAATAGCAGACGGGACATTAATATTAAGCATAAACATGCCATTACATAAATATCCAAATCCAACAAAGGTGCCATGTCGAGACAAGATAAACTTATCCGACTCAATGACCTGTTTATAACCACAATTGTTTAATACAATTCCAGATAAGAGATTCTTTCGAATCCCTGGTACATACAACACATTATCTAATAATAGATGTTTTCCAGAAGTAAATACAAGTCTAACTTTTCCAACTCCTTTAATAGGCTCAGTTGCAACATTTCCCATCCTAAGTACAGATCCATCTTCAATTGGTTCGAATTCCTCAAACCATTTAAGATCCTTGCACACGTGACTCGTAGCACCCGAGTCTACCCACCATGCAAGCATATCATCTTGTACATAAAAGGATTCAGAAATAAATGATACATAATTCTCAACCGAATTATGTTTATAAACCATTGGACTTTTTGAGTCCAATAACAAACCCAAAGACTGGGTTTCATTTATTTCACACCCAGAGGGATTTTTCCTGACTTGTAAACTTCTAGTATTTTGGCCCAATTGCCCCATGTGTGTACCACCACAGCCAACGGGCTGCACCTTTGTATTAAATTTGTTTGATTTAGAAACATTACCTTTTATTTGTTTATTATCCAAATCACAAAATAAATTTTGTTTATCTGAATCAAATCCAATTTTTGTGTTTTGTAAATAATTCACATGTCCCAAATGACCAATTGAATCAACTACAAAACTCATAGGTTTTGTCAAACTTATAGTGGAATCAGTAAGCGTACCTTGTGACGCATTTGCATCTTTTGACCCACTTGAACCCGCTATGTTGGCCTCGTTTCCAACCGCAAGCTTCACGCGACAATTTTTCCTAAAATGCCCGGGTTTTCCACATCTCCAACAACCCCCTTTTGGTTTCTTATTGGAATTATTAGTGTCCCGATCAAGCTTTCTTTTATCACCATTACCCTTGTTGAACTTCCCATTTGCCTCATCACGTTCAACCATTTTGAAACAACTGATTTTGAAACTTGATAGTGATCAAAATAAAATAAAGTACACTACTCTTCTAATTCAAGTTAAAACCCCACTTTCAATTAGTTAAACTAAGTGATTTCGAAACCACCAATTATATCTAGTCGATGATCTCAACAAATTTCAATTACTCAATATCAGTTTGAGAATATCAAAATATTAAATACACTTTAATTCCTAATTCCTTGACCAAATATTTAATATTAAACACTTCAATGAAGACCACTATATCAAAATAAAAGTTTCAAATTCTTGAAACATATTCACGATCAAATTATATTGGAACTCACTTTGATTCAATAATTCCACAGAATCGAAATTTTCTTTGTTGACCAAATTCAAACCTCAGTGTTTTTTTTTTAATCAATTATTATGATTTAATTCAAAGTTAATTTTTGCCACTTAGAATTTTCAACAAAACTATCACAGGCCAGGCAAATATTCAAACAAAACTACTACAATTCGAACCAAATTGAACCCTAAAATAGGTTTATCTTTGTTGTTTAATTGGTCTAGAACAAGTAGTTTCAAAGAAATTAACAAACCTGAAACCCGAATTGAAATTGCAAAAGTTATGATAAAACCTGGATTAATCTCTGAATCGTATGAAAACTATCAGATAAACCTATTTGCGGGTTACACGCAATGATTTATCGGATTAGACAGAGATCACTCTTGTTGGAATTGGATTTGATGAAACTGTGAATGAGAATATGATCATATGCTGTAACCGTCAGAGTGCCTTCTGTTTCTATGCCTCTTCTACATATATGTGCGATCAAAAAAGACAAAAGTCTAAATAAGACTTTTTTTATCCGGCCTCAAAAAATATCTCAACATAAAATATGAAACAATATGTTAATGGGCTTTCTGGTTTGTTTGTTGACTTAAAATAATAAATGGATTTTGTAATGGACTTTTAATTCATCACCAGCCAATAAAACAAAACAATATATAATGGATGACATCGTTAAAGTCCAATCCATTTTAAATGGATTAAAACAAATTGGTTGACTTTAAAGATATGGCATACAGTTTAATAAACTTTCTAACAAAGCTATAATGTGGCCAAATTATTTAATACAAATCAAAAGTCAACAAACTATATTAAGCCCACTATAATTATTGATTACCAGGCCCAAATAACGTTCGTGTTAAACGAGCCCGCACTCCCGCGTCACCTAACTCGATTAGACACCGACGTTATTATCTTGATCGACAAGTTAATCCAATACCCTAAAATACATGTCGATAACACTAAAATTACCAACAGCCATTAACATGTGACACGACATAGGAAGCATCCAAACCTTAGGCATATTTCTAGTTTTCGATTCACGACTAAGACACAAAAGCACTACTTGGTACTAGTTTTCACCAAGAGTGTGGCTGCCTGAAAACCCGTTAGATCTAACCTTTTGTTCTGCGGTCTTAGTATGTACACGATTAATGGTGCTTATGGTACCCTATTCGTGACACGATTTCCTGTATCATTCCTTAGTTCTTGTATCCATCATACCATAACTCATGTATTTTCCCCAAGTTTAAAAGTATGTAAAAGTTTAAAAATGGGGATATGTACTCATTTTTCTGTAAACATTTAGTAACATGTACTTCACCCCCGAAGTTATAAAACTGAAAACAGTTAAAAGAAAAGGGGGAGGATGAACTCACAACTTTGCGTTCCTTGCGCCCTAAACTTCACCGGTTTTTGCTTATCTAGCGTCGTGACCTAAACGTGTTTTATTAACGTTAGTCACTAGACTTGTATCGCACAAGTACAAGTCACCATCTTTTATGTATTTGTTCTTGTGTTAAAAATAATTTATATTTTTAACTATGTATCTTACTTATATAATTTTCTCAAAAATAAATATAAGTGTCTTGTATTTTTCACCCGAATTATGTATTTTGTCCAAATCTTCATTTCATGTTCATAACTTGTCCAGGTTACGTAATCTTTTAAGAAATATATTTTCATAAATATATTCTCTTGTATTTGTCTATGCATGTTGTATGTGTATTTTGTATTTCTACTCCTTGGGAGTACTTAGTGTATTTTCAAGTCCTAATACACTATCACATATAATACATACTACATACACTTAGCACAAAATTTGGTGATAAATAAATATATATATTTTCCTCAAAAATATACATACTTAATATCAATTTTTATCTTGAAGAAATCATCATTTCTTAACTTGAAGTTTACAAAAAAATTAGGGAAACCTTGGTAAATATTTTTAGGTGAATTTTTAGGGAATAAGTTTCACCAAAACTTATATTTTTCTAAGTGTCAAAATTTATAAAAATTTTGACATAGTTTCCCCTAAAAATGGAGGTTTCCCATGTTTCCAAATCATGTGTTTATTTTCTTTTAATTCATCACAACAATCAACAATTTATTCAACACTCACCAAGTGTCAAAATCAAGTAAATTACACTACATCATGAACTTGAAGTTTTTGTAAAAACTTTTAGTAACTTGGTAAAGTGTTTTGTAGTCTTAGTTACCCTCCAAAATATATTTACTTCTTGGTAAACTTCATTCTTGGAAGCTTTAGATGTTTACAACTTGTAAACATATTTTACAAAAATATTTATTTATAACCTCTTCTTGTTTCTCTAGTATTTTATACTTAGTTCATCACCAAAAATAGTATAAGTTTAGTAAAAACCATGATATTTCAAAAATCATATTTTGAACTTGGTTTTCTTGGAAAATCATTCCTAAATCTTGGATCTATAAGTTTACTAGCTCACTTTGTTTATTACTTTTCAAGAAATCATTTTGTTTTCAAGTTCATGTCTATGTATGAGGATGATCTTCTTGTGTTAACACATAATCATCCTCTAACTTGCTAGATCATGTGTTCAATCACAATCTAGCAAGCTCCATGTAGTGATCAACATTAATATTTATAGTAATCAACAAGCAAACATCATTCATGCACTAAACAACATCATTTCAACAAGATTTCATCATATTTCATCTTATGTTTCAAGATTCAAGTTTATGTCTTTTATGGTTCTAGTGATTCTCAACATAATATGTCTTTTAACAAAGCAAAAATAGAAGTAAACAAGGATCAAGAGGGTCTTACTACTAACTTCAAGCTAGGGAAGAATACTTGAAGTTGAAGATGACAAAAATGAAGGATAATAGCAAACGGAGGAGGTCCTTCAAGATCCACAAGCTCCACACCTCTTAACTTAGCTTCTAACACCTTGTGTTCACCTTGGAATGGAAGGAAGTTGGATGAAAATGGTGGTAGTATGGTGGTGGAGGGAGGCCGAGAACAAGGTGAGGGAGAAGGAGGTGAATGGTGTGTGGAAGATGGTGATGTTATGAACTCTAGTGCATACTTATAATCCATTTTAGGCTTTTAACCATTAGTTAATATGTTCCCTTAGTACACACCAAATATTTGATCACAATCTTGGAAGATTTAAGTGAATCAAATATGATCAAGTAAGAATCTTGGTGGGGGCCACCTTTGGGCCGATTACTTACATGGGGGGGGGGGGGTTAAATGTAATTTGAAATGGTAAGTTATGTTACTTGGTTAGATTTTTAAGTGTAATAATTTAGGTGTTATGCACATATGGTATTTATATTGTGTGCTAGGGTGTTCGGGAATCATAACTAGCCAAGAAATAATGAAGCAATGCTTCTAGCAATATTTTGGTGTTCCGGGTAATCTCCGGTTGTTCGGTTAGGTACCGGTTCGTTAAAGTGCTAAATTGCACCGTTTAGTGTCCTTTATGTCCCCTTTTGTGATACTTTCAATTCCCGACACTTAGGAAAGTATTCTGGATCAATTTTCATATTTTTACATGTTATAAACTGGTTATAATGCTGAATTTTGCTGAAATGTATGAAATTCAGCATTTAAAGTGTGTTTCGGGTGCTTTTTAGTGCGTATTTTAGCTTCTGGAAAGTCTATATGTTAACCCTTGTATGTACTCTTGGGTTTTAATGTATTCTTGACGTTGGACCTACACCTAGGCCCCAATTCTATTGTCTGACTGCTTTCTGCAGAATAGTTGACACAATGTGTCTTACCGGTGAGTTTACTAGTATTTCTGACGCAACGCTGTTCATTAATGCATAAAGCAATATCTTGTAGTATAAAACGTGCATGAATTCACTTGTATAGCATGTAATCAGAAATTGTTGACATTTAAGCACATAATTGTAGTTATCAAGTATTAATTAAATTGTACGGAAATTACCAGTTTTGTGCCAGTTGTCACAGTCTCCCCCCGTTAAAAGAATTTCGTCCCGAAATTCAGGCTGAGCTAACTCTTGCAGGAGTTTTCTTGAACAGGTGGGGCGACTTTTCTTTAAACTGGTCTTCACGTTACCACGTGTACTCGGGTCCGTGCTTAGAGTTCCAACGTACTTTGACAAGCTTGACACTGCTCCTCCTGGTCTTGTTGACTTTCCAGTCGGTAACCTCAACGGGTTGTTCTGTAAATCGGAGGGCGTCATCAATATGCACTTCATCCGCAGGGATGATTACTGTTTCTTGTGTTGGACTCTTCTTGAGGTTGGATACATGAAACGTATCATGTACTCCGCTAAGTTCTTCCGGTAATTCCAACTTGTATGCTACGGTACCAATTCTTTCCAAGATCTTGAATGGTCTGATGTATCATGGATTCAGCTTTCCACGTTTTCCGAATCTTACTACGCCCTTCCAAGGTGAGACCTTTAACAAAACTTTGTCTCCCACCCCGAACTCTAATGGTTTTCGTCTTTGATCAGTGTAGCTCTTTTGTCGATCTCGAGTTGCCTTAATGCGCTCTCAGATCTGCATGATATCGTCGGTTGTCTCTTGTATAAGTTCAGGACCAACCATTCGTTTGTCTCCAGCGTCTGCCCAACATAAAGGCGATCGGCACTTGCGGCCATATAGAGCTTCAAACGGTGTGGCTTTTATGCTCGTATGATAACTGTTATTGTAGGAAAACTCAACTAAAGGTAGATGAGTATCCCAGCTGCCGCCTAGGTCCATAACACATGTGCGAAGCATATCTTCTAACGTTTGTATGGTTCGTTCACTCTGGCCGTCTGTTTGCGGGTGGAAGGCCGTGCTTAGATCTAATTGAGCTCCAAAGGCTTCCTGAAAGGATTGCCAGATCCTTGAGACAAAACGTCCATCTCTGTCTAAAATAATTGAGATACGTACTCCATGACGTGCCACGATTTCTTTTAAGTATATCTCAACAAGCTTTCCAGTGCTGTCTTTCTCTCAGATCGATAGGAAATGCGCAGATTTCGTCAATCGACCAACTATCACCCATATCATATCGTGCCCTCTAGGGGTCCTGGGTAATTTGGTTATGAAGTCCATCGAGATTTGCTCCCACTTCCACATGGGTATCTCTGGTTGTTGCAGTAGACCGGACGGTTTCTAATATTCACCCTTAACCTTAGCACAAGTTAGGCATTTTCCAACATAAACAGCAACATCGCTTTTAAGTCTCGGCCACCAATAGTAATCTTTCAAGTCTTGATACATTTTGTCCGATCCTGGATAGATCGAGTATCTTGACTTGTGAGCTTCATTAAGGATGACTTCTCGATTACCGCCATAGAGCGGAACCCAAATACGCCTCTTAAAGCATAAGGTTCCCTCTTTGTTTGGCACCAAATTCTTTAGCATACCTCGGAGGTTTTCCGTTTTACGATTCTCCATCTTAAGGGCTTCTTGTTGTGCGACACGAATGCGCGTAGTGAGGTTCGTTTGAATGGTCATTTCCAATGCTCGAACCCTAAGGGTCTTAACCCTTTCTTTTTGGCTTAGCACATTTGCTACAACGTTTGCCTTTCCAGGATGGTACTTAATCTCACAGTCATAATCGTTAAGCAGTTCGATTATCGTCGCCGATGCATGTTTAATTCCTTCTGATCAAATATGTGTTGCAGGCTTTTGTGATCTGTGAAGATTGTACATCGAGTACCATATAAATAGTGTCGCCAGATCTTCAAGGCGAATACCATTGCGCCTAGCTCCAAGTCATGCGTGGTATAATTCCTTTCGTGTACCTTCAACTGTCTTGAAGCGTAAGCGATGACTTTCTGGCGTTGCATGAGCACGCAGCCCAAACCTTGACGCGAATCGTCGCAGTATACCACGAAGTCTTCGGTGCCTTCGGGTAAGGATAGTATCGGTGCATCGCATAGCTTATTTTTGAGCAGTTGGAAGGCTTCTTCCTGCTTGTCACCCCAGTCGTACTTCTTGTCTTTTTGCGTAAGGGTAGTCAACGATTGGGCTATCTTAGAGAAATTCTCGATAAACCGTCGGTAATAGCCCGCTAAGCCCAAAAATTGTCGAACTTCAGTTGGGGTTTTGGGGGCTTCCCAATTCTTTATTGCTTCAATCTTGGATGGGTCTACATGAATGCCCTTCTCATTCACAACATGACCAAGAAATTGTACTTCGCGAATCCAGAATTCGCAATTTGAAAACTTTGCATAAAGTTTCTCTTTCTTCAGTAGTTCCAAAATGGTTCTGAGGTGTTGCTCATGTTCTTCTCTCGTTCGTGAGTAAATCAGGATATCATCGATAAATACAATCACGAATTTATCGAGATATGGTTTGCACACGCGGTTCATTAGATCCATAAATACTGCTGGCACGTTCGTCAGTCCGAATGGCATCACAAGGAACTCGTAATGCCCATAACGTGTTCTGAATGCAGTCTTTGGTACGATTTCCTCTTGGATTCTCAATTGATGGTATCCAGATCGAAGGTCGATCTTGGAATAGTAGCTTGATCCTTGCAACTGATCAAATAAGTCATCAATCCTTGGTAGTGGATACCGATTCTTGATTGTGAGCTTGTTCAGTTCTCTGTAATCGATACACATCCGCAGTGTTCCATCCTTCTTCTTTACGAACAATACTGGAGCTCCCCAAGGCGAGAAGCTCGGCCTTATGAATCCTTTATCCAACAACTCCTGGAGTTGTGTAGATAATTCTTGCATCTCGGATGGTGCAAGCCGATAGGGTGCCTTGGCTACAGGAGCGGCTCCTGGAACCAAGTCTATATGAAATTAGACTTGTCGTTGCGGAGGTAGTCCTGGCAGATCTTCGGGAAAAACATCAGGGAATTCCTTCACCACAGGAATGTCTTCAAGTTTCGGCTCCTCAGCCTTCTTATCTACAACGTGCGCCAGGAAAGCAACACATCCTTTCCTTAAGAACTTATGTGCCTTCATACAACTGATGATTCGCAGTGGCGCGTCTCGTTTTTTTCCATGTACGATGAGAGTTTCATCATTCGCCAAAGGGATGCGAATGATTTTCTCATGACAAATAATTTCAGCCTTGTACTTGGACAACCAGTCCATTCCGACCACTACATCGAAGCTACCCAATTGAATAGGTAAGAGATCGATGCTAAATCTTTGCTCACCAAGTTCTAATGTGCAACCTCTAACAACTTCACACGATTCAACAAATTTACCATTGGCTAGTTCTATGGAATAAGGAATATCTAATATACTAGATTCTATTCCAAGCATACGTTTAAATTCCACAGACATGAAACTATAATCGGCACCAGTGTCAAATAGTATGGATGCAAAGTGATTGTTAACGAGAAACGTACCGGTGACCACATTAGGGTCCTCGCGTGCGTTCCTTGCTCCAATCACAAATGCTCGAGCCTGAGCGTTGTTCCTCTTTGGGCAGTCTTTTATGAAATGATCCTTGCTTCCACAACTGAAGCATCCTTGGTTCTGTCCAGCCCCATTACCATTTCAGTTACCATTGCCATTTCCATTTCCACCATTGTTTCTATTTCCAGCACCGTTGCGGTTTCCATTCCCGTTCTTTCCTTTTCCCCAACAATCCTCAGTATGGTAACCCAATTTTCCACACTTGTCGCATTTTGGGATGCGACAAACCCCTTCGTGATGACGCTTGCACTGGTTACAAATGGGCAGAGTGCCTAGGTATCTTTTGGCAGGAGCGTCATTCATGGTTGCAAGCGTTTTCACCTCCTGAGATGGATTGAGGTCACGCTTCTTATTGTTGGAACCCTTGTTGTTACGAGTCACTTGATTCAGGTTCGCATGCTTCCTTTTCTTGTCACCGGACGACTCAACATGCGTCTCGGTCTTCTCAGTAGGGTTCAGCGATAACTTCTTCATTCGGACAGCATCTTCAGTAAGGCTGACAGCCAGAGTTACAGCCTGAGTGATCGTTTCAGGTTTAGCTGAAGTCACCAAGCTGCGAAATTTTGGAGCCAATCCCCAGATGTAGCGCTCGACACGCTTAAATTCAGGAGTCACCATATAGGGGATCACTCTTGACAGATCGTGGAACCTTCGAGTATAACCAGTAATGTCTGCACCTTCCATGGTCAAGTGCCAGAACTTAGTCTCCAATCTTTGGAGTTCAGCACGTGAGCAATACTTTTCTCTCATACGTTCCTTTAGCTCATCCCACGTCATGCCTTACGCAGCATCATCACCCAGAGTTTGGACTTGCAAATTCCACCAAGTCAAAGCTTCATCAACAAACAACCCAGTAACAAAAGTGACTTGCTGATCTGCGGTACGCTTGCTCATATGGATAGTGGAATCAGTCTTCTCTGTCCAGCGTACATAAGCTACTGCACCTCCAGTGCCATCATAATTCAGTGGCTTGCAGTCGAGAAACAGCTTGAAAGTGCAACCATGAGCTGCGTTTCCTCCAGATGAGTCTCCATTCCCATTACGTCTTGCATTGCTTGGTCCTCCACTGTCTTCAGTACGGTTCGCCTCATACTGGGCGATAGCTGCGGAAATCCTTTCTTCCAGCAGGGCGTCCAGCTCTTTAGCTGTCCTTGGCAGTGGGGGAGGAGGAGGTTGATCACGAGCGTTCACAGCTCTTCTGGGTGCCATGTTCTGTCGGAACATAACACAACAGGGTTAGACATTTGTTTGATATCTTCATGCGAGAGCAGTAGTATATATATATACAGGCATATACCACTTAGGTGACATCAAACAATTCACCAAACGTATCAATTCATACAACAATAAGCATGCATAAATAGATAGATATTGTTGTGTCATAAGATATTTACCGAGTCTTTACACATATCAGGGCAACTTGTCACATTATTGTTTGTAAGGTAAGCAAAATGCATAAGGGTTACATCTCCCCAAGGTACGAGTTTTATATATGTAAAGAACAAAATATCTTACTTCACGTTGGCGTTTCTTGTCTTTATACCCTATATCATTACTCCAAAAGAGTATTTAATAGTCTGGGGGAGGGGTGTTCACGTTTGACTTTTTCTTGTACTGAGGGGATCTATACGTGACAAGACTTGCTGTGGTTTCTGTGCACTGAATTCCATAATTATGTATGCATCCATAATTATGTAATTCCTTGCACAGTCCGCAGAGTTCGTCTCATCCTCGTATCACGTCCTTCAGATAGGCCATTGTTTTCAGGTAAAATCACGAGTACCTGAGATGTTCTATTTCTAGTATATGTAAATATCAATTATCACACATAATCGCAAGTAATTCTTAATCAAAGATAAGTGCTACTCCAGTGCACCCTAAGTCTCGTAGTGTCTTTTCTTGACTCTTTGTAGACAATTTCAGGTAGTGGATGTCGCGGAAAGTTTTATGCAATGAAAAACTTTTTGAAAAAAAATTGTTTTCGTGAAAGGATCCTAAAGATTGTAGACTAGACTCGAGAAGGAATCCTGGTTCACTACAATCGCAGCTCTGATACCAATCTGTCACACCCCTTTCTAAGGCGGAAGCACAAGGTGTGATCATGAAAGGTTTTCATTGCATACGATTGGTAAACATACTACATGCTCATAAAAATAACTTCAAATGCCAAACATTACATAACTGAAATCATAGTTTTACATAAGACGGCATATTGTCTGAAAAGTTTACAACTTTACTCCAAGAGAAACATAAACAACATCCAATATCAAGAGTATGACCGCGCGCACATCCACTTTAGTTACCTGAAATACATGTGAGTTTTTGGAAAAACGTCAACATAATGTTGGTGTGAATTCATGCAGTTTTTGTATTGAACATTTGTATACTTTATATGAAAACATGGTATGTAATTTGTATAAATCAAGTATTTCTGTATGTATCTAGGTTGTTAATGGGTTGCAAGGCCATTAACATGTGACACGACATAGGAAGCATCCAAACCATAGGCATTTTTCTAGTTGTCGATTCACGACTGAGACAAAAAAGCACTACTTGGTACTATCACCAATAGTGTGGATGCCCGAAAACCCGTTAGATCTAACCTTTTGTTCTGCGGTCTTAGTATGTACACGATTAATGGTGCTTATGGTACCCTATTCGTGACACGATTTCTCGTATCATTCCTTAGTCCTTAGTTCGTGACACGATTTCTCGTATCATTCCTTAGTTTTTTTTACAAATGTGTTTATAATACATGCATCTACGTTTATAAAATTTTTTTGGTCCACCTCGTCCCGTACGGTGTAGTTCTCACGGTTCTTACAACTGGAGGTGGTTCTCATTTTAGCGGTCCCCTATATATATATATATATAGGGAGAGGATCATGAGAAAACTACATATTAATGAGAAAATATATATATATATATTATATATATATATATATATATATAGGGAGAGGATCATGAGAAAACTACATATTAATGAGAAAACTAGAAAACTAACTAAAAAACCTAAAAAAAAA
The DNA here is from genome assembly GCA_030545235.1 of Helianthus tuberosus. Lineage (NCBI taxonomy): Eukaryota > Viridiplantae > Streptophyta > Magnoliopsida > Asterales > Asteraceae > Helianthus > Helianthus tuberosus. Next base: position 56,514 of record JARYGA010043690.1, read on the forward strand.
AGCTAAAAAACATACCAAATTTTTTTTTTACAATTTTTTATAAAAAAATCGCTAGTTTTTATATATAAAAAAATTTTCAAAAATAATTTTTTTTGTTGTACTGCACATGTGCATTATAGGTGTACTACACATGTGCACAATATCCGTAATAGTGCACATGTGCAATACAACAACACACTTTTTTTTTTGAAATTTTTTTTCCATGCATAAAAAACTGCGATTTTTTTATAAAAAAAAAATTGGTATGTTTTTTTTGGCTTTTTTAGTTAGTTTTTTGGTTTTCTCATTTAAACTAGTTTTCTTATGATCCATCCCCTATATATATATATATATATATATATATATATATATTTAACATAAGAAAATGTCACATGAAAAACCGAGCTTTGTAACTAAAAAAAGGTTTAAAATGAAAAAGGGTTTTGGTGGGTAAAGGGTGTCACACCCCGACCACGTAAAACAACAAGTCGTGGCGGAAACGTCGGGGAGTGTTGTAACAGAATCATTGTTTCATAACACATGGAAATTGAAATTTTGTTTTACTGATTAAAATAAGTTACAATGTCTTAAAAACAGAAATACACAACATAATTAACTAGTCTTGCATCTTTTATTGTCACTAAGGCCCAAGTCCGCCTAAGTGTATCTTGATCAATCCTATGCATCATTTCCTGAAACACATGTGAAAATAGGTACGTCAGCATAAAAATGCCTGTGAGATACATAGGTTTTATTAATTTAGGATTCATGACTTGTAAGTTTAAAGAAAATGTTTTAACAAAAATTAGTCATGAACCTTGTAAAATGTTTTCTTTTATAAATCATATAAAAATTGATAAGAAAACCGATGATATAAAAGAATAATGCATGGTTAAATAAATAACCAAGTAAAAATGAATTTGTATAAAATATGTTTTTTGTAAAACAATGTTTCATGAAGATGTGATACAAGTGTAAAATGTATTATGTCTAACTTGAAATGGTTTAAGTAATGCTATGATATGTAATACCATAAAAGCACTTATATATAGGAAGTACCATCGGCGTATCCACCATGCTTTTATCATATTACACACGTCTCGTTACTTAAATCACTTACCCAAACAAACCACCAATGTAAAAATGTTCATGTATAACTAAATGAAATGTATAGTGAATAAAAGCATTTATTGATTAAAAGCTTTTACTCAACCCTATAAGAAAGAAATGTACAAAACAATGCATTTGATAAATTATAATCAAAAGTTATGTTTTGTAAAATAATGCATGCTTTACTGATACAAACACTTATGCTGTAATGTTAAACGTCTACATCCAAGCCTTGAGACTGTAGGATAAACCCTAGAACAAAGTCAAAGGTCTACCTAGAAATGTATTCGGATTCGGTCATTCCTTCCACCCAAACAAACCTAGGATTTCAGGAATGGGAGTTGTCAAGTCCTATGGTACCACTACCTACTACTGAGCGGCATGATCGGTGTTAATGAATGTATTAGTTTCGTTAAACAAACCAAATGTTATACCAAATGTAAGCATGTTTTATGAAAATAATGTACCTAGTATGCTAAGTGAACATACAAGGTAGAAATGTAAAACAATGTGTCCATATGCTACGAGAACATATGCAACATAAATGCAATGTAAAACAATGTACTAAGTATGCAACAAATGAACATACATAGCATAAAATGTAATGTAAAACAATGTACTAAGTATGCGACAAATGAACATACATAGCATAAAATGTAATGTAAAACAATGTACTAAGTATGCACTAAATAGCATAAAATGTAATGTAAAACGATGTACTAAGTATGCACTAAATGGATATACATAGCAAAACCATAATGAAATCATGTACTATAAGTGTACTAATGAACATAACAAGCATAAGATATGAAAACATGAAAAGCACGAAAGTAACAAGTAGGCACATGTGTTTCACCCCAAAACGTTTGAAAAACAGTAAAATAGGGGACTATGTACTCACTTGAGGGTGCTTAGAAGTCTTGAATAACAACCAAGCAAAGCTAGAGGGATCAGGGAATCAAACGACACCTAATATAGGTAACTATGTAAATAAACGAACCTAAATCCGAAGATCGGATAAAATGAGGTTTCGTAAACCAAATGAGTATAGGAACTCATGTAATATGGTTTAACAAAGCCTACATTCTAAATCGAAACCTAACCTAAGTGCTTATGACCCATTACGACACGTTTAGGTAACTTACGCTACTTTAACGCGTCATTGGCGTAAAACGCGTTCGGAACGCCTAACTAGTCCTATGACAAGTATTATATGCCTTAATATGTCTAATAATGTTACCTAATCAGTTTAGATGTCAAAATTTAGGTTACATATGCTTAAAATGAATTTATGCATTAAAAGGGCATTTTGGTCATTTTCCTAAGGCATATAAACTACCTATCATACAACTAACTAAACGAAGTGACCATAAGGTATAACCTCGGAAGGTTATTCCCTATACAACTATGGTCACCTAATGTGTTCGGTCGGATCCTAATGATTGACCAAACGGGTCGGGTTCGAAAGTCTAAGCGGTTGTTTATACCGCTTATCTTACGACCCTATATAAGCACTAAACCTAAAGTGACGAGCTAAACATGTTAAAACATGTTTAACAAAGTTAGAAAAAAAGTTTGATATCAAAACAAAGGGTTTTGATACCCAAGAGTAGTTTGGTTGCAAAATACGCAAGAATACGCATTTTGACCGAAACTACGACTCGTAACTATGCCTAAATAACGTGGTAATCAATAGGTAAAGTCACAAGGGACTATGACCATTGTGATTACGCTCACGTTGCGAAGTTCAAACGAACTTCATGTTGACCATAAACTGGTCAAAGCTGAAAGTCAAACACTTGTTTGACTTTCGCGCATAAAACGCGTAAAAAGAACGAAAGAGACTTACAAAAGGTCTAAGCAAATGGAGATTTGATCTTAGAATTCTCAGGTATGAAGGTTCTAACCTTCAACTTAGAGAAATCAGATCAAAGTGTGAGTTTGCAAGTGAAATGGAAGGGGGTATATATAGTTTTCGGGTAACCGTTAAGATCGTTCATCGAAAACCGAGCTTCAATCTGAGCCGTACAAGTGCACCCCCTGTTTTAGAATACCATGAGCACTTAAAACAAGCCCATAGATTTGACAAAATCATTTGCAAACATGGGGAACAGCTGGAACAAGCTGGAAATTAGTTTTGCTGATCTGGGGAGTCCTTATGGACCATATGGGTATGTGCTTACGGTCCGTAAGCCTTGTGCAGGTCAGCAAGTATCACAAAAAGGCAGAACAGACCCTTGAGACTCCGAACTTGATTTTTGATGGGTTTTTGACACGTTTAAGGACCGTTAACCTCATTTCAAGGCTATATAATGAAGTTAAAATATAGGGAACATGAAAACATCTCGGATGTCGGTTCGTTTGGCCGTACGGTTGCGTTGTTCGGTTAATTACGACGAAACACGGACGCATGCGAATAACGATCCAAATTACGCGACGAATGTAATTTTATCATGCCAATCACTAAAATAAAATATTTTAATGATTACATAAATTTTTGGATGTCCAGATGTATTCAGAACGTAAGATATGCGCGAAAATGCAAACTTATGCACTTTTTTACGCATTTAGTCCCTGAATGACCAAAAAGTTTATTTTAGCTCACCGAACACCTCAAAGCCTATTTCTAAGCTATGTAAAGGATGTTTAGGGCATGTTTAACTTATGATCATGTTCTGGAATGTCCGTTACAGTACGAATCGGCATACTTTCGCAGTTTGTCGAAATTAGTCCCTGTAAGCGAATAAACTTAATTTCAACACACCAAACCTTCCAAGACTTATTTCTAAGTTATGTAAAGGTTATTTAAGGTATGTTAAGCCTATGTCACTATTCCGGAGTGTTTGTTGCATTAAACTGATTACGTTTACGCATCAGTTCGCGTATAACTTTACAGAAAGCGATTTAAAGCTCGAAATCGAACAAGAATTGATATGTGCAAACGATACAAATATTTATACAAATACCAAGTATGAAATACAATATTTCATTGGTTTGGTATTTTTTTGATGGCCGTGGAGGCACAGGTGTCACAGTCTCCCCTACTTTAGGAAATTTCGTCCCGAAATTTATCTAGAGGAAACTTGTGAGAGTTCAAAACATGAAGTCGAAAAGATAAAACAACACTGGTTAGGATTCTGAACTTCTAGTAACTTTTAAATAACATCATGCTTGCAATGTAAGAGGGACACTTATATACAAGTATATAAAGCGCCATTTGTGTGTCCACCGTACCTCGATTACATTGTTTACGTTTCGTTATTGTTGCCACTATAGGTTCTTACACATGATAAGTCTTAATGTGGTTTCCGCGCACTAAATTTTCATAATTATGTACACGTCCATAATTATGTAATTCCTTGCATAGTCCGCACAGTGCATTTTATAATGTAGGGGAAAACCAAATGAACAAACATGCGATGAGCATGACTAGACCACCATAGGATCCTTTTAATTAAATCAATAAATGATCTCTTTAAATAGACCACCAATGAATCTTTTCAGCTAAAGCATCACATGTCATTCTTAACCAGATCCTGAATCGATCTTTCTAACTAGACCACCCAAGGGGTCTCTTTTGAATTATGGAATGGTACTATATAATCCAAGGGCCTTAACTATTACGTAGAAGACCATTAAGGATTTAAGGTAGTACCTTTGGATATCCTACTATGAATCCCTCATGTGTAGATATGGAAGATTCTACGAAGATTTGGATAACGAAAATAAAACCACAAAAGAAAACACATAACACATAATCACATAACCACATAACCACGAAATTGTTTATCTTGATCTTTAATTTGTTTTCATTTTGTTAATTTGTTTTGTTAATTGTGCACATGTATTTAAAGCACACCAGGTATCTAATCCGTGGATTTTGATTGGCACTTTAAACATCTTCAAGTATGTAACTATAAGGATAGGAAGATCTTAAAAAGAAAATTCGATTTCGATTATAAGGAATCGTAATGTTTGAATTAAGGTATACAAGGAATCTAATTAAGGACTCCGATTTGAACGATAATCATCCACAAGGATCTAATTGTGAAGATAAGAAGATCCCATATGGATTTTGGGATTTGAAAAGCGGGAGGCGTTTCAAAACCTTGCACTAGACGTGCTTAAGTCGATGCACGAGGTAGAATGCTCATGAAGTTGAGGCACTAGATATGCCAAGGCGACATATGAAGCAGAATTTGTGGGTTAAATCAATGCATGAGAAAAAAATGTTTTTGAAAACTATGCAAGGGGTTCTTTTTTAAATGTGTTTAATGTTTTTGAAACCTTACATAATACTTTTGAAATCATAATGTAGGTGTATTAGATAAGTATATTTATAAAATGTTTTAAAATTGAATTTTGAAATTATGTATAAGGTTTTTTGAAAAACATGAATGATACTTTTGAAATCATGCACTTGATATATTAAATAAACTATGTTAAAAATGTTTTCAAACTATATGAAATGTTTTTGAAATCATGAAAGTTGTTTTTGAAAAGCATATATTATGTATGTTGTTATGAAAACCGGAATGTAATGATATGGGTATGAGATCGAAAAACACCCTTAGTTATCTAACCAAGGATTTAAAGTGATTACTCAAAATGTCACTTATTTTCTGTACTTCGTTTCTTAGAATGAAACGAGTACTTAGAATTTTCAAGGAAATCATGAGCAAACACAAAACTGGGAGAATCACAAGAATAGTTTGTAAAGAACATAGTTCCTTGATGTAGGTATCATAGGGAAATGCCATACACACATATAACTACACTTGTACATTAGAATTGTGAACAACAATTTATTTATAAACGAAACAGATTGTTTCAGGATTCAAAAAAAGATACAGAAGCATAAGATTCAAATTATTTAAAGCAGTAGCTTCTTCTAATCAGCCAAATGCTCATCCGTGGGTTGGATTTGCATTGACAATCTTTGGGCATATGTTCATGAAATGACCCATCTCGCCACAGTTGTAGCATGATCCAGGTGGAAAGCGAGCTTGAGCTGGGTTGGCTTGGAGTTGAGTAGCAGCAAGATTTGCAACAGCTTTGTTTTGGATAGCAAAGCGGCATACGTCAACCAAATGTCCCCATCGTCCACAGTGGGTATATTTGAAACATGGTGTTTAATCTGGATGATGACGGTTGCATCGATTGCACAAGGAAGCAGTTCCCAAGTACGGCTTCTTGGCTGGTGGTGCTGCCACCTGGCTAGGTCCTGTTTGTTTTGGTACAACAGCTGCGGGATCCTTTGAAGCTTTACGCTTCTTTGGTTTTGGTGAAGGCTTGGCTTCTGTTTCCTTCGGTGACTCTTGAGTGGCTTCCTCCTGGAGATGATACATGGAAGTAGCTAATTCAACAGTCTTCAGGACCACTTCGCCTATTTGCTGGGCAAATTTGGTAGTCTGCTCGGACATTTGGGTGTCGTTACGATGAAGAGACATTCTGGAGGAAATGAAAGACATAGGAGGAAACAAGTGAAATGTTATCGGATAATCAAAACAGAATGATAACGCATAAAAATTGCGATCATTTGTTTGTTACCAAAGGCAAACAAATGAGACTAATCAAAGTAATCGGGTCATATTAATGTATCGCGAAGACATGCTTTAGCCTATAAGTGGACACTCACCCCAAGAGTTCCCAGGTAAGAGTGACTGGTCCGATTATGTGGATTTGTACGAACACTCTAGCCTTAGACAGAAAACTCAGAGTACAGGCATCCACCCTTCCAGATTGCACGTGTTCACATTATAAAACCCAACTTTGACGAGATTTTGAAAACTTAGAGGGTTCAAGACCTAGTAATCAATCATCCTAGAACAGATGATTAGTTTTTGAAGCGGATAAGAAATTTGTGTTCTGGTGTGGTTGTCACCTAAGGATAAGTGACTGTATTGTTTTAAGATCTAAACACAAGAATCTTGTGTTAGGGTCCTAGGAAGGTTATAGACTAGGTCAAAGCATTACTAATAACCTAATTCCCTATAACCATGATCTCTGATACCAACTCTTCTGTCATACCCCGACCACGTAAAACAACAAGTCGTGGCGGAAACGTCGGGGAGTGTTGTAACAGAATCATTGTTTCATAACACATGGAAATTGAAATTTTGTTTTATTGATTAAAATAAGTTACAATGTCTTAAAAACAGAAATACACAACATAATTAACTAGTCTTGCATCTTTTATTGTCACTAAGGCCCAAGTCTGCCTAAGTGTATCTTGATCAATCATATGCATCATTTCCTGAAACACATGTGAAAATAGGTACGTCAGCATGAAAATGCCTGTGAGATACATAGGTTTTATTAATTTAGGATTCATGACTTGTAAGTTTAAAGAAAATGTTTTAACAAAATTTAGTCATGAACCTTGTAAAATGTTTTCTTTTATAAATCATATAAAAATTGATAAGAAAACCGATGATATAAAAGAATAATGCATGGTTAAATAAATAACCAAGTAAAAATGAAATTGTGTAAAATATGTTGTTTGTAAAAAAATGTTTCATGAAGATGTGATACAAGTGTAAAATGTATTATGTCTAACTTGAAATGGTTTAAGTAACGCTACGATATGTAATACCATAAAAGCACTTATATATAGGAAGTACCAGCGGCGTATCCACCATGCTTTTATCATATTACACACGTCTCGTTACTTAAATCACTTACCCAAACAAACCACCAATGTAAAAATGTTCATGTATAACTAAATGAAATGTATAGTGAATAAAAGCATTTATTGATTAAAATCTTTTACTCAACCCTATAAGAAAGAAATGTACAAAACAATGCATTTGATAAATTATAATCAAAAGTTATGTTTTGTAAAATAATGCATGCTTTACTGATACAAACACTTATGCTGTAATGTTAAACGTCTACATCCAAGCCTTGAGACTGTAGGATAAACCCTAGAACAAAGTCAAAGGTCTACCTAGAAATGTATTCGGATTCGGTCATTCCTTCCACCCAAACAAACCTAGGATTTCAGGAATGGGAGTTGTCAAGTCCTATGGTACCACTACCTACTACCGAGCGGCATGATCGGTGTTAATGAATGTATTAGTTTCGTTAAACAAACCAAATGTTATACCAAATGTAAGCATGTTTTATGAAAATAATGTACCTAGTATGCTAAGTGAACATACAAGGTAGAAATGTAAAACAATGTGTCCATATGCTACGAGAACATATGCAACAGAAATGCAATGAAAAACAATGTACTAAGTATGCAACAAATGAACATACATAGCATAAAATGTAATGTAAAACAATGTACTAAGTATGCAACAAATGAACATACATGGCATAAAATGTAATGTAAAACAATGTACTAAGTATGCACTAAATAGCATAAAATGTAATGTAAAACGATGTACTAAGTATGCACTAAATGGACATACATAGCAAAACCATAATGAAATCATGTACTATAAGTGTACTAATGAACATAGCATATGATATGAAAACATGAAAAGCACGAAAGTAACAAGTAGGCACATGTGTTTCACCCCAAAACGTTTGAAAAACAGTAAAAGAGGGGACTATGTACTCACTTGAGGGTGCTTAGAAGTCTTGAACAACAACCAAGCAAAGCTAGAGGGATCAGGGAATCAAACGACACCTAATATAGGTAACTATGTAAATAAACGGACCTAAATCGGAAGATCGGATAAAATGAGGTTTCGTAAACCAAATGAGTATAGGAACTCATGTAATATGGTTTAACAAAGCCTACATTCTAAATCGAAACCTAACCTAAGCGCTTATGACCCATTACGACACGTTTAGGTAACTTACGCTACTTTAACGCGTCGTTCGCGTAAAACGCGTTCGGAACGCCTAACTAGTCCTATGACAAGTATTATATGCCTTAATATGTCTAATAATGTTACCTAATCAGTTTAGATGTCAAAATTTAGGTTACATATGCTTAAAATGAATTTATGCATAAAAAGGGCATTTTGGTCATTTTCCTAAGGCATATAAACTACCTATCATACAACTAACTAAACGAAGTGACCATAAGGTATAACCTCGGAAGGTTATTCCCTATACAACTATGGTCACCTAATGTGTTCGGTCGGATCCTAATGATCGACCAAACGGGTCATGTTCGAAAGTCTAAGCGGTTGTTTAGACCGCTTTTCTTACGACCCTATATAAGCACTAAACCTAAGTGACGAGCTAAACATGTCAAAACATGTTTAACGAAGTTAGAAAACAAGTTTGATATCAAAACAAAGAGTTTTGATACCCAAGAGTAGTTTGGTTGCAAAATACATAAGAATACGCATTTTGACCGAAACTACGACTCGTCACTATGCCTAAATAACGTGGTAATCAGTAGGTAAAGTCACAAGGGACTATGACCATCGTGATTACGCTCATGTTGCGAAGTTCAAACGAACTTCGTGTTGACCATAAACTGGTCAAAGCTGAAAGTCAAACACTTGTTTGACTTTCGCGCATAAAACGCGTAAAAGAACGAAAGAGACTTACAAAAAGTCCAAGCAAATGGAGATTTGATCTTAGAATTCTCAGGTATGAAGGTTCTAACCTTCAACTTAGAGAAATCAGATCAAAGTGTGAGTTTGCAAGTGAAATGGAAGGGGGTATATATAGTTTTCGGGTAACCGTTAAGATCGTTCATCGAAAACCGAGCTTCAATCTGAGCCGTACAAGTGCACCCCCTGTTTTAGAATACCATGGGCACTTAAAACAAGCCCATAGACTTGACAAAATCATTTGCAAACATGGGGAACAGCTGGAACAAGCTGGAAATCAGTTTTGCTGATCTTGGGAGTCCTTACGGACTGTATGGGTTTGTGCTTACGCTCCGTAAGCCTTGTGCAGGTCAGCAAGTTTCACGAAAAGGCAGAAACAGGCCCCTGAGACTTCGAACTTGATTTTTGATGCGTTTTTGACACGTTTAAGGCCCGTTAACCTCATTTCAAGGCTCTATAATGAAGTTAAAGTATAGGGAACATGAAACATGCTCAAAAACATCTCTGATGTCGGTTCGTTTGGCCGTACGGTTGCGTTGTTCGGTTAATTACGACGAAACACGGACGCACGCGAATAACGATCCAAATTACGCGACGAATGGAATTTTATCATGCCAATCACTAAAATAAAATATTTTAATGATTACATAAATTTTTGGATGTCCGGATGTATTCAGAATGTAAGATATGCGCGAAAATGCAAACTTATGCACTTTTTGACGCTTTTAGTCCCTGAATGACCAAAAAGTTTATTTTAGCTCACCGAACACCTCAAAGCCTATTTCTAAGCTATTTAAAGGATATTTAGGGCATGTTTAACTTATGATCATGTTCCAGAATGTCCGTTACAGTACGAATCGGCATACTTTCACAGTTTGTCGAAATTAGTCCCTGTAAGCGAATAAACTTGATTTCAACACACCAAACCTTCCAAGACTTATTTCTAAGTTATGTAAAGGTTATTTAAGGTATGTTAAGCCTATGTCACTATTCCAGAGTGTTTGTTGCGTTAAACTGATTACGTTTACGCCTCAGTTCGTGTATAACTTTCCAGAAAGCGATTTAAAGTTCGAAATCGAACAAGAATTGATATGTGCAAACAATACACATATTTATACAAATACCAAGTATGAAATACAATATTTCATTGGTTTGGTATTTGTTTGATGGTCGTGGAGGCACAGGTGTCATAAAGGGTGTTTGTTTTGGGTTTAGAAACGAAAAGGTTTAGGCTCAAAGGGGTTAACTAGGGTGATTTTTGGGTAGGTGGTAAAAAAGAAAAAAAATAATGGTGTAGAAATAAAAAGAGTTAGTCCTAATGCCTCCATCATTTACTTACTCGGGTTTAAGTTGGTAAGGACCGGGAATGTATCGTCGTGGCAAGTTCTAAAGTCGTAAGAAACCAAGCGGCTATTCACACAAGAAACGAAAAA